>KN884904.1:27232-45348 GCA_000934455.1 Apostichopus parvimensis | reverse complement strand
CAGCTGTCAAATAGTATGAAAACATATTACCATAATGAACTCTAAGCTAGAGCTACTTTACGTGGACATCTACTGGACAGTGTCTGCATAGAAATTGTGTATATTATGGCTGGGCAAGCAAGTCTGAAAACAGCTTTCAAACAGAACAGGACATACAGTAGGACAGGTCTCTACTGTATGTTGAACTCATGAAATACACAGTGAGGCAGGCAAATGCAGCTCTCAGATATTATCCAAAGACATCAAACTCAACTTAAAGAAGGATTCTTTACAAGCTTTGGTCGGCCATCAGAACAACCAGGTCTTTACCTTTTGGTTGTCCAAACAAGAAATTTGCTTGTTCGAAAACATGTAGCAAAACAGCAAAGAATTTTATACCGATACTGTAGGAGAGATGTGGAGGGTTGGTGATTAAAATACCAGCTCTGGACTGGTCAGTTAAAGTCCCCTTCGGTTGGATCATAGGCCTGCCACTATCTTTGTTAGATCTTCAAAACTGATTGATAGTGATCAATTTATCATTTTGGGAGGGTGGGGGTTGGGGCTGGAGGGTGGGGGTTGTAAATAATTGATCATCTGTTGGATGACCTCCAAATCTTATTATGACCAGTCATCAGGAAAGAATTTGGTGTCTCTGAGGACTGGAAGACCATTAAAGAATTTGCCCTGCAAGCCGTATGAACCAACTGTGGAACATTCTATTGTACCCTTAACAAAAACTCCCCTTGTACCTCTCTTTGAACCCTTTGCTATTTGTTGTTGCCTTGTCACACAGATCAGCATTTCGATCATTTTAGCCTACAGTACCAACTGGTTTTCCCCCCTCTTGCAGATTGTGATAACTGAGTATAATTGCAGCTATGATGTACTGACATACAAGGATACACTGTACCCTGCAATATATGGAGAACTCTGTTGCATGTACATGTATGTATACTGAATACTGTATACTAATATTTGTAAAAGGTGTGTCTGATAGGAAATGATTTTCTTGTATGAGATCGTACTACATCACACTCAGGAAGTGAAGGATTCTAACAAAATGTTGCCCTTATTCCGTATCAACTACAAAGTTCAGTGTTTCAACAAGGAAGCAAAACTCAATGTGTAAATATCACCACCCATTTATTAAAGTATGGACACATTATACTAAAAGGACAGGAGAATGAAAAAAAAAAGCACTCAGTAATTTAGCATGTTCCAGTTTTGAAGGGCGCTGAATTTATAGGACTCTCAGATAATTATGAAATACTTGTTTCTGCAGTGTAAAAGAATTGCATACATTCATCCTCGAGCTCGCGCTGTACGAAATCAATTTGACAAGAGTTTGCATAGCATTTTGTGATTGGTTGCTGGATAAAATATTCCCTGTCAGCTACAGCTGATATGATGAACTGTAATAAACATAATATTTACATCGCTACCCGCTTACCTGTCTCCTCTCAACCTTAGCACCCGTTCTACCGTGCCTGTAATGTCCTGGTGACCCTTTAACACTGTGCCCCCCGGATGACCGGCTCCTCTGGTCATTGCCCTTCCTTCTCATTCTACCATACACATACTGTTAGTCATAGACCCCAGGACAAACAGAAGAAGCTGCAGCAGCTGCAGGGGCCCTTGCAGCAAGGCTCGATCAATATCAAAACAGCAGAGGTTATTATAAATGGTGTAGGCCCACCCCTATTGGTTACCTTGAGTTGAAACTTAAAAAAATTTGTTACAAAAGATCCCCTTCTTTGATAATTTTGAACTTCAAACTCCTGGTCATGGTATGTCAAGTTTCATGGAACTCTCAATAGGACCATTACGACCGCACCCTCTGTCAATTTGTGGCGTGGATTACATTTGAAGTTAACTGTTGTATCATGTGAAGTTATCATATTTACTTCGCTCCCCGCTTACCTGTCTCCCCACAACCTTAGCACCGCATTCTACCGTGTCTAGTATGCCCTGGTAATCTTTTAACACTGTGCACCCTCACTGACCTTCAGTGACCTCCTCCTTCATATTTTACCATACCAAAGTGTCAGAACACGTTTTCGTATTGGAAAATTTTTTCATCGATTTCGCCCGGAATACCTTGGATTATTACGCTAGAAGGTTCCTTATAGGAGTTCTAGACATCCAACCATCTTTTCCAGCCTGATAAGTATCCTTTTCTTGTAGGGAAGGGTGTTTTGGGGGCTGTTTTTTAGTGTGCACTCTCGCCCATGCGTTCGTTTTTTGTTAGCGTAACGTTGGGTTCTCAGATGGTAGTTCTGCAAAACTACTTCGTTTGTTTTCCTTCCCGCCTTGTATTCGCGGGTAGTTATAATATCGACAGCTCAGTTATTATCGGTATTCAGTGGGTGGTACAGCACTTAGATGTACTGCACCTCCTCTTTCGGCATGCGGTTGTGAAACGTACTGTACTTAAACTGTCTTTGTATAATTAAACAACGATTGTAAAATGTCCAGACAGGTATGTTTCCTTGTAATCAATGTTCTTTTGTTTTCTTTCTACAACATTATTACAGCTCCTGATGACCTTCGCTAGCTGTTCGATAGCTCAGACGACTTTACCTACAATGGATGAATCAACCGTTGTAACTGCTACGAAAACCACGATACTCCCGTTCATATTGACATCAGCGCCTCCCCCTGGTATGTGTCATTGTTTCATGTAACTGTGTATAGGATCTTAAATGGCAGTAAAGTATTCTGTTGCATGTATACATTGCACCTTCCCATCTACCTAGCCTATTAAGTGGAAACAAGTGAGCACTTACCACCCCCCATGTCCCCCCCCCATGGAGCCTCCTCGGGGTCAACGCCCCTTCACGTCTTCCATCAGAATCTGCCATTTGCAAAGTTTAGAAGTTTTGGTGTGGTGATGTAGTCTTCTTTGGTTTGGAATCATGTTTTCTTGATGAGTTCTAAAAGCACTCCATACTGTATGTGACATCATCATCTGGAATAATTCTCAACACAGTATTCGAGTGAGCTGCATAAATATCCTTTGACATGTTTCTCAATAACAGAATGAAGGAGGCTTGGACGGTATTTAATGGTGTGGGATTAGTTTACAAGTCTGTAGCTTGGGGGAGTGGGAGAGGGGGGCATATGGGGGGAGTTATTAGAGGGTATAGAATATGAAGAGCATAGAGCATAAAGTTTGTTTGGGGGTAGCGAGAGGACTTTAGTGGTGTGGAAGAAAGACTACTACAGCCACCATTATCAGATGTATTGCATTCTGACTTGTCATTTCAACCCCACCTTTTCCCACACCCCAACGAAAGTGCCAACTGCTTTCAAGTGCCTCATAAAACCTGATGGGAAACAAAGTGAAGGACTTCATACTTGGTATGTGTGGATCCGTCTTATTGAGTATAAGAAGCCTATTACTTTTTGTGAAGTTCAGTCCATGGTCTTTTGGGATCAACAGCTCGGTCAAATTCTGAAAATCTTGTAAGCACGATAACCCAAGAAGTACATCTCTCTTGAACTTAATATGTGGTGTGCAGATTCAGCTTGGTGAGTGCAAGAATCCTATTGAAATTGGTAAAAGAGGTCAAATGTCACATGAGGTCAACAGACATCAAATAAATATCCAAAATCTTTTAAACATGATATCGTATTTACTACTAACGATGGACCCTTGGTACCATCATGGTCTGCAGTCGTAGACTGAAGCTTGTCAAGTTTCCCAGAAGTACTGTAGCTAAGACTGATGAGACAGCACCCTCTGTCCTTCTTGTGTGTGGCTGGAGAACCCCATTGCTGTATGTATGCATGCTGTCAGAAAAGTATCACAACCAATGCAAGACGTCTTTATCTAATATGGACTCAAGCAGTTAACACATTTGCTGCCATCCATGGCCGAAGTATGTTCGGCCATGGTCAAGTTTATAGTGTCGAGCAATACCAATCAATGGTGAGAGCATAAATTAAGTCATTAACCAAAGAGAGTAAATTAAATTTTGCTTAATGGTGATCTTGTTGCACTGTTTGCCCAAAAACTTATCTACAATTGATCAAGCTTATAGAGACTGACATCCAACCATTTTTTTTTTTGTTTTGTTTTTTGGGGAAGTCACCGAGTGACAAGTATTATGCACATGAAAAATTCAGGTTTCTGTAAAGGTCAGATCCTACAAGCAGAGGAAATTTGGGGCTTTCAAAATAACTTCTGTCTTACAAACTTGTTTAGTTTTGAAAATTAATAAACCAAACTTATCAGGTTCCTTGTTGCAATGAGCATCATTAATCATCTGACTTTCTGGAGTGTGAATGGAATGGAAGTCAGTAGAAATATCTCTATCGATGTCACTGCCTACCCTAACATCAAGCTGTATCTCTGTGTCATGGATGAGACCCATGGGAGACCTTCATTATAATGCGATCAATTGTTCAAGTGGAGATGCAACTCCTGACATTTTACCTGCTAATGAAGGCAGTGTATTAAGTGCTACTTGCAGTGGTGGTGATGTTACAGCAGGACTTAGTACAGTGACTTCATGTCAAGATCACTGCTGTCAGTGTTTCAAAAGGAAATCCCTTCTTTATCAATCCTGCAGCAAAACCAGATCCTGCAGCCAATTTAATTGAGGAGAGTGTGACTACGGATAGTGTAACCGCATCATGGGAAGACCCTGCCGGGGATGTGACTGGATATAATGTTAGCTGTTCACCAGGTGATGCGAGCCCTCCTACTTTAACAGCCAGCGATGATGTCACTAGTTACAAAGCATCTTGTGTAAATCTAACCGTGCCAGGTGAGTTTGGCGATTGGTTTCTGCTTTTTAGTGCTATAATAGTTTTGATTTGGTAGTACAGATGTTTAACACCTACTGTATGTCCAAATGAAAATGTGAATGCTATGTCACCATTTGTGCAAATTATCATTTAATGGAGGACAAATTTTTAAGGAATTTATTTTTCTTGTCGTTCATTGGACAATCTTGCCTTACATTTTGTTTGGTTGTCCAAGATAAAAAACAGCTGTACAATAACAATGACCAATATGTATGCTGTAGAGGAGAGATGTGTAGGTTTGTGAGTACAACACCAACATTGGGGTTGATAACAATTTATCATTTGCCCTTAATTGGGGGTTATTTAGTTACAATGTAATCTGAATTTTATGTGAACAAATCCTGTAGTCCGTCAGACAACCTCCACATTTGAATCTGGTTGTCCGAACAGAAATTTTAAGTCTCGGATGAGCGGACTATCACTAAAAAATTGTCCGGTACCATATAATTATACTTTGGTTAGAATGCTTGATAGGGCTTTGATTGACATTGAAGTTACCCATAACTTTCTTTCCATCATTTGATTGTCATTAATATTTGAATTTTGCCTCATTTGTAATTGTGGCAACTTACAGTACTTCACTCTTCTCTTTAAAAAGTATTTTCTGGTGACGAAAGGACTTTTTTGTTGAACAAGGTGAAACTTTAATTTGAAGATAAAATTATTCCGCACTGCCAGTTGAAAACCCCCATCTGGATATCTTGCCCCTAACTCCTGACATGTCGATTGATTGTAACCTATTTTGACCTGGCTAAACCTGTAACTGCTCTAAGTAGTTGGATCACAGTAGGGGGGTCTGTGATGTCATCTGGATAGATGTTCTACAAAAGCTTGACTTTCGTATTGTCATCTTCTTGAAGATTTATCCTTGAAATGTGTGGTATTGTTTGCTTACAGTAGCTGTCAAAGTTCTCTGTACTTAGAATATCATCAGAATGGATCCTCTTGGGGCAAATATGTCAGCAATTTTGCAATAAAGCAATCAAGTTCAGCCACCAGAAAATCCTTTTAGTACTTGGCCCCATTCTACATATGCACTCAAACCCAACAAGATTCACATGGAATTACAGTACCGCCAATAAGTAACTTGGTAAACCGCGCTCTTTTTTTGCGCTCAGTGCATTTAACCGCGCTCTATCTTTTGTTAAAACCCGCATTTAAATGCGGGTAATTGCGGGGAACTGTTTATCAGAGCGCAGATTCCGTCGGAAGGCTTCCCTAATTCTATTCATGCCCGCTAGAAGTGTGAAGTTCATTGTTACCGTCAGACGGTCAATGGCTGTAATCCTACTTAATTCCTTCCAATCCGGTAACAAAAGAATATCGATCGTGGCTGGTAGAAGGAAGACCAAAGGTTTATACTCGGTGTTAAGCATGTATCTCAAACTGTTTAAATTCAACATACAATACAAATGTCCGCGCAAAAATATGTGCGCAAAATAGTTGACCATTAAAACCCCCAAAAAAGGAATTCACATTTTACCTGTACGAGGAAAACCATTGGTACAGCAGGCTGTCGTCTGATGATTTGCATGCTACAGTACTGTATAACATTCTTACAATGTACGTAAAACACTTGTTCTTAGTTAAACTTGGCAACTCGCCAAGAAACGATTGTCAGTGGAACGTCTATACATAGCGAAACAGCGAACAATATCCAATTCACCGAGTCTTGTCTCGTATTCGTAAGCCTATGAACAGTACTCTATAAATCAGTGCAACGTTTCCTAGCCTACAGTAATGTGCCTTAAGCCCACACAAAACACGAGGCCTGATGTTACTACTAAAAATGATATGTTACCCCGAATTTCCCGAATGGATAAAACACAAAGTTTCCTTCTTGCTTTTTATTACTTCTGGTAACCAGAACATATCGGGGAATAAAATAAACACGTATAAGAAAGGTTTTCCCCTTCAACACGAAACTATTCTCGTTTAAAACAAGTTTTACTCGCGCAGCACAGTACCATTCATAATTTGCATATTACACCAAATTTACACTCGGTGTCCAGATGGCGAGAAAATGTAACATCATGTTCAATTTGTTGTGTCGTTCCCACGGTGCGATGAACTTGTTGTCAAGTTCGAATGTCGATGACCTACTTATGTTCTGTTACCAATGTCAGTGGGAATTATGTGTGTAAAAACTCGTGTTTTTTCCACGTGTCATATATACATAGAAGTTTTACGTAAGCGGAACGAATTTCTGGGAGGCTCGTTGATTGTGAGTAAGCACTTATCTAAGCATCAGTATTTGTGAAAAATATCGTAAGGTTTTTCAGATATTCTCTTTGAATGTCCCCTCCATATATCTCTCTTTCTCCGTCCACTCAAAGCTGGACATTTACGCTAATTCTGTTAGGGGGAAATTATCGTAAATATTGAAATATCGCGATAACTTTTGAACTATTTATTGTGACGGTAAAAAGCAAATATCGCCCAGCACTACCTCCACACTATGAATAGCGTTGTATCGATCGGTTCACTCCCATTGTGTCGGTGGTGAATAGCGAGCGTGGGGAATTTGCGTTCCTTTATTTGGAGTGCGGGGAAAGTATCGTTCCTTTATTTGGAGCGAGGTTAATTACAGTTAAGCTGCGTTTTGCGCTGAATCGCGCTAATCTTTACCAAGTTACTTATTGGCGGTACTGTACTGTAGTTTGTGAAATATCATTTGCTTTGCTATTTGGATTTATTACGAAATTGACCAATTTTACTCTCTGATCACCGTTCATTGACAATGGGCTTGAAAAGCCTAATCCAAGCAATGATAGGGCACCCTAACCCTAACCCCTAACCCTCACTGTTTGCTGTAAACGTGAGATTAAGTTAACTCCTCCTGTACAACTGTCTTCATTCTACATACATACTGAATGTATGCACTCAAAAATGTTGGTAACAATTTAGCACTACATTCCTACTGACCTACCATTCTGAAGGTTAACAAATACAATTCCAGTTTTGGATCCATTGGAATCTCAGTAATAATTCAAGATAACATCACAGAGCTCTATCAAGCACCGCATATAAGTATCCAGTCGGGGGGGGGGGAGGTTGGAGGGTTGGAGGGGGGCAGTGATAAAATGCAACTTACCAACCTTTGTCCTTCGTAGCTAAGTTGGTTTAAATGCATTTGTAGAAAGTAGACCAGTAGATTATCATCATTTCGTAATAACCACACTAGTAAGTTTGGGATTTTCAGGTACAAAAGTTAACTACCAGAATATAGGGAAAGATCAGCTGTCAAAAAGGTTGGATGGTCAACTTTTCAATGTTATATGAATCTTTTGGGTTCGAAAGCTCGGTAAGTGTTTCCATGCACAGCTGTACTTTTTGACGGAACAGTCATGGAACTATGTAAAAAAAATATCACGTGAGCAGAGCTACGAAAACTTAATTAAAACTGTACGTAAAACATGATCCTCATAGTAATATGGTGTGTATCTCATAATCAGTGTTTGCCAATCGAGGGTACACAGTATTCGGTAACATTGATCTCACTATCTTCTTCCACACAGGTGATGACTACACGATAACTGTCACTTCGATCAATGAAGATGTTGCTGGTGATAGCGTCTCCATCACTATCACAGCACAGCCAAATGCACCACAACTAGTGGAAGATAGTTCAACTGTTGACAGTGTGTCTGTAAGGTGGCCTCATCCTGATGGGGTTGTAGTTTACTATCTGGTGGACTGCGGTAAAGGAACAACAGAGAATGATAATATAACAGCCATTGAAGGAGAGCTAACAGCAACCTGTGATGTAGCAACCCCAGGAGACAGCTACATAGTCTATGTCACTTCAGGGAGCAATGGTCAATTGAGCAGTCAATCTAGCCAATCAGTTATAGCAAGTAAGATTCATATGTCGTATGTACAATGTATTCTTAATATAGGTTTCCATATAGGCCTAGTAAGAGTGACAGACCCCACATATTTTAAGCTGCTGTGGTAGACAGTAAACAATTCTCTCTAGATACGGTTCAGCGCCAGATTATTTGTGTGATATCATGGAGTGGAATATTCATAGCCATATGTTAAGGTATTTGATTATGTTACATTTTGTTTTAATTTTTTTCTGCTGTTATTCTTTTTCATCTTTAATAGCATATTTTAAAGTTTTTTTATTTCTGCATTTGTTATTGATATTCTCTAATATTGTTAGTCTACTGTTTCTTTTTGTATATGAAATTTGTAGGATGCAAGCTCTTCTGCACTGGACTAAAAATGCACTGTAAAATAACTCAAATCTTCAGCAGCCAGCGAGCATCTGTTTGTAACCATGTACATCTCTCTGAATGATCCAATGGGGCTCTCAAGCTTTTCAACAGAGGGCGCTATCATAGTGTTTAACAATCTCCAAATTCCAGAAATAAGATAATGTGAAAGCGCCCACAAGCTGCGAACGCTCCTTACGGACTCACAAACTGTCGAGCTGTTCCATTTATTAGTTTAATGGTGATGTTTTTGCAAATGAAGAAGACATCCTGTAAAAAACAAAGTAAACTTGACTTGAAACTGAAGAAATCTGTTTTGAAAGGATCTCTTCTTCAATAATTACGAAAATTGTATTTACTAAAATGCTAAGGATCGACTCTTGGTACCATCATGATCTGCAGTCGTAGACTGAAGCTTGTCAAGTTTCCCAGAAGTACTGTAGCTAAGACTGATGAGACAGCACCCTCTGTCCTTCTTGTGTGTGGCTGGAGAACCCCATTACTGTCAGAAAAGTATCACAACCAATGCAAGACGTTTTTATCTAATATGGACTCAAGCAGTTAACACATTTGTTGCCATCCATGGCTGAAGTATGTTTGGCCTTAGTCAAGTTTGCAATCAATAGTAAAAGCATAAATTAAGTCATGAACCAAAAAGAGTATATTGATATTGGCTAGAATGGTTATTGGTTTGAATCCTGCCAAAGCTAATACTGTGCATTTGATTCCTGCTGGAGGCTAAGGAATCTATACAATCGTGATAGCATGTGTGTGTAAAAATGTAACACCAGCCTGTTTAGTAAAAAACCTCAGGGTGGATTAAACTTCATACTTGGTCTGTGGATCCATCTTATTGCTGATGAACCCTATTCTTTTTTGTGCAGTTCAAAGGTCTTTTGAGGTCAACAGGAAATACTGTACGTTAAATCTCATAACTTGAAAGGAGTTTTTTGAATTGCTTTTTAACAAAATGTTGATGCCATTTTATACTTAAATCGCATATCATTAAAGAACGTTTGCTTGACTTCCTAAATTTCATTTCAAATAATATCCAGAGTAAAATGTCAAAAATTTTCATCCATTGTTTTCAAATGTGTACACTTTGCCAATATGAAAAGTGTGCGGACAGCAAAATGTTGAGAATTCAATCAATTAAATGAATTTCTTACTACTCATAAGCCTTCAACTACTGGAATAAATGTGGCCTAGTGACCTAGTGTGATCAACTGTAACAATCTTTTATTTAGTAATATACTTACAACTCAGTTTGGATATATTACCAATCAACAATGTCTGACATCTTTTGACGATGCTCACCAAATTTTGCTCGAAAACTTATTTACGATTGATCAAGCTATAGAGACAGACATCCAACTAGTATTATTTTTAGTCACCAAGTGACAAGTATTACAAAAATTATTTATGAAAAATTCAGGTTTCTGTAAAGGTAAGATCATACAAGAAGAGAAATTTTGGTAGATTTTTAACTTACTGCTGTCTTACATAGTTTTGCAAATTCAACATCATACTTATCAACTTCCTTGTTGTAGGATTTATTTTAGTATCATGGGACATGACATCAACATCTTTGCAATGAGCATCATTAACCCTCTTGACAAGTCATAAATTATAGTAGAAGATCATTGAATACCTGTTGTAAAAACTTCATGAAAATAAACGCTTATGAAATGATGGTCCTCTCTTATCTTTTGCTCCGGCAGCTCCTGAAATTGTCCAAAACTTACGTGACAAAGACAATGGTGTAGTAGTTACTACTTACGTTGAAGTAGAATGGGAAAAACCTGCTGGCATTATTGAAGGATATGGGATGGACTGCTCACCAGGAGATCCTCAACAGCCGTCATTAAATGAAAATGCCGCTAGTGGAATTTGCAACATCATAGATGCTGGGGCTAATATTACTGTGACTGTCTGGAGTGTCAGTGGAGTGAAAGTCAGTAGGAATACCTCTACCAATGTCATTGCCTACCCTAACATTGTTGCTAATTTGATGGCACTACCTTCTACATTAAGCAGTGTCTCTGTGTCATGGATGAGACCCATGGGGGAACTCGATTCTTATGAGATCACTTGTTCAAGTGGAGTAGCAAATCCTGAGAATATAACTGCTGATGAAGGCAGTGAATTAAGTGCTAGTTGCAGTGGTGATGATGTTACAGCAGGACTAACAGTGACTGTGACCATCACTACTGTCAGTGGTTCAAAACGAAATCCCTACTCTAAAGTTGCTACAGCAAAACCATATCCTGCAGCCAATCTACTTGAGGAGAGTGTGACTACCGATAGTGTAACCGCATCATGGGAAGACCCTGTCGGGGATGTGACTGGATATAATGTTATCTGTTCATCAGGTGATGCGAGCCCTCCTACTGTAACAGCCAGTAATGATGGCACTAGATACAAAGCATCTTGTATAAATCTAGCCGCAGGTGAGTTTGGTGATTGGTTTCTGCTTTTTAGTGCTATAATAGTTTTGTTTTGGTAGTACAGATGTTAAACCCCTACTGTATGTCCAAATGAAATTGTGAATGCTATGTCAACATTTGTAGAAATTATCATTTAATGGAGGACAAATTTTTAAGGAGTTTATTTTTCTTGTCGTCCATTGGAAAATCTTGCCTTACATTTTGTTTGGTTGTCTAAGATAAAAAGCAGCTGTACAATAACAATGACCAATATGTATACTGTAGGGGAGAGATGTGTATGTTTGTGAGTAGAACACCAACATTGGGGTGGATAACAATTTCTCATTTGACCTAATTGGGGGTTATTTACTTACAATGTAATCTGAATTTTATGTGAACAACTCCTGTAGTCGTCTGTCGAACAACCTCCACTGCTGATACTGGTTGTCCGAACAAAAAATTGGTTGTTTAAAATGAATGGACTAAAAATTTGCCCTGTACCATAGTAATAATAATAATAATCAGCAGATTGTTTTATGACCCTTTAGCAACCACAAATGTGGGAGAAACCTGCAAGGGCTTATCGATTACAAATTACACGTCAGGTGGCTTCCAATTCAACATTTTAACTCAAATTTGGAATCTATAGAAAGTTATTTCAGATGGGAAATCTGTAGATTGTTCTTGGATGAAAAACCCAATTTACTATGACCTGGCCAGGTATGGAACCAGGAACCTCCCGATTGCTAAGCCTCATTGCTTTAAATGCCACCCCCTTTATCCACTCGGCCGTAGCACCATATGCTTATAGTTTGGTTAGAATGCTTGATAGGGCTTTGATTGAAATTGAAGTTCCATAACTTTTTGAAAAATTCATTTCTCCGCGATAAAAAATGCTGTGAGGATGTGTCTTTTGCCTAAAGGTTCAGAAAATTGTCAGCAATTTTGCAATAAAGCAATCACGTTCACCCACCAGAAAATCCTTTGAGTACCTGTCTCCATTCTACATATGCACTCAAAACCAACAAGATTCACATTGAATTACTGTAGTTGTAAGCCCTCAGAACTATGGCCAGCCGTTTTAACATTTACCACCTTATTCTACTTAGGTAGAATTAATTTTGCTTAAGTAGAATAACGAGGTAAATGTTAAAACGGCTTGCCATACAGAACAGTAGGTTTGGAAGCAAGAAGAAGTGGGCATTAACCCTAAAGCAGGTCAGTGGCGGGTGCAGTGCTAAAATGTTACCAACATTTGAGTGCATATGTAAGATGGAGAAAGGTAAGTACTGGTCATTATATTTGTGAATAACCATATACCAGTCAAAAACTGTTTCTGCAGGAACTTAAAGAATTTGACTTCCTCTCTCACTGGTCTTTCAACTCTAAACGTACGTTACTCCAAGTTCAATTTGCTCAAATTGGTGACATTTTAGCTCAACATCCCACTGACCGACTTTTAAGTAAGCGATAATATTTCTCCATACCCGGGATGGATTGAATTCAAAGAGACAATTGGTTTCCAGTTTCTCTGGCATGAAATTTCTGGACTTCTCCCATGGAAATACTGTTTACAAAGTGTGTAAAGATAGTTTATGAAGTTTCTGAAGTCAGATAACATCACCGAGCTCTATCAAGCACTGCATAAGTATCCATTTGGGGATAAAATGCAACTAACCAACCTTCGTAGGCTACAGGTTGATTTAAGTGCATTGGTAGCAAGGAGACTAGTAGATTATCATCATCCATTTATAACCAAACTAGTAAGTTTAGGGATTTTCAGGTGGAAATGTTAACTACCAGAACATTGACAAATATCAGCTGTCAAAAAGGTTGAATAGTCAACTTGTCACTTTGTGTCAAATGCTTAAATGAATCGTGAGATGATTAATCTTTGTGTTCGATAGCATGATAAGTGTTTCCGTGCAGAGCAGTACTTTTTGATGGAAAAGTCATGGAACCATGTAAAAATGTCCCTTGAGCAGATCTACTTAAAACGTGATCCTCACAGTTAAATGGTGTGTATCTTGTAAGCAGTGTTTGCACAGTATTCAGTAACAATGATCTAATTATCTTCTTCCGCACAGGTGGTGACTACACGATAACTGTCACTTCGATCAGTGAAGGTGTTGCTGGTGATGGCGTCTCCATCCCTATCACAGCACAGCCAAATGCACCACTACTAGAGGAAGCTAGTTCAACTGTTGACAGTGTGTCTGTAAGGTGGCCTCATCCTGGTGGGGTTGTGGATTACTATCTGGTGGCCTGCGATAAAGGAACAACAGAGAATGATAATATAACAGCCATTGAAGGAGAGCTAACAGCAACCTGTGATGTAGCAACCCCAGGAGACAACTACACAATCTATGTCACTTCAGTGAGCAATGGTCAATTGAGCAGTCAATCTAGCCAATCAGTTATCGCAAGTAAGATTCATATGTCGTATGTACAATGTATTCTTAATATAGGTCTCCATATAGGCCTAGTATGAGTGACAGACCCCACAGCTTTTAAGCTGCCGTGGTAGACAGTAAACAATTCTCTCTAGATACGGTTCAGCGCCAGATTATTTGTGTGATCTCATCGAGTGGAATATTCATAGCCATATGTTAAGGTATTTGATTATGTTACTTTTTGTTTTCAATTTTTTCTGCTATTATTTCTTGTTCTTCTTTTATAGACTTTTTTTTAAGTTTCTATATTTCTGCATTTTATTGATATTTTCTATTGTTAGTCTTCTGTTTCTTTTGGTATATGAAATTTGAAGGATGCTAGCTCTTCTGCACTGGACTAAAAATGCACTGTAAAATAACTCAAATCTTCAGCAGCCAGCAAGCATCTGTTTGTAACCATGTACATCTCTCTGAATGATCCAATGGGGCTCTCAAGCTTTTCAACAGCGGGCGCTATCATAGCGTTTAACAATCTCCAAATTCCAGAAGTAAGATAATGTGAAAGCGCTCACAAGCTGCAAATGCTCCTTACGGACTCGCAAACTGTCAAGCTGTTCGATTGATTAGTTCAATGGTGATGTTTTTGCAAACGAAGAAGACATCCTGTAGAAAACAAAGTAAACTTGACTTGAAACTGAAGAAATCTGTTTGAAAGGATCTCTTCTTCAATAATTACGAATGAAATTGTATTTACTACTAAGGATCGACTCTTGGTACCATCATTATCTGCAGTCATAGAGTGAAGTTCTGTAGCTAAGACTGATGAGACAGCACCCTCTGTCCTTCTTGTGTGTGGCTGGAGAACCCCATTACTGTCAGAAAAGTATCACAACCAATGCAAGACGTCTTTATCTAATATGGACTCAAGCAGTTAACACATTTGTTGCCATCCATGGCTGAAGTATGTTTGGCCTTAGTCAAGTTTGCAATCAATAGTAAAAGCATAAATTAAGTCATGAACCAAAAAGAGTATATTGATATTGGCTAGAATGGTTATTGGTTTGAATCCTGCCAAAGCTAATACTGTGCATTTGATTCCTGCTGGAGGCTAAGGAATCTATACAATCGTGATAGCATGTGTGTGTAAAAATGTAACACCAGCCTGTTTAGTAAAAAACCTCAGGGTGGATTAACTTCATACTTGGTCTGTGGATCCATCTTATTGCTGATGAACCCTATTCTTTTCTGTGCAGTTCAAAGGTCTTTTGAGGTCAACAGGAAATACGTTCAATCTCATGACTTGAAGTCAGCGCTTTGAATTGTTTTTTACAAAATGTTGATGCCATTCTATACTTAAATTGCATATCATTAGAGAACTTTTGCTTGACTTCCAAAATTTCATTTCAAATAATGTCCAGAGTAAAAAGTTCAACATTTTCATACATTGTGTACACTTTGCCAATATGAAAAGTGTGCGGACAGCAAAATGTTGAGGATTCAATCAATTATATTAAATTTCTTACTACTGATAAGCCTTCAACTACTGGAAAAAATCACTGGAAAAAAAATGTGATCAACTGTAACAATCTTTTATTTAGTAATACTTACTACTCAGTTTGGATATATTGCCAATCAACAATGTCTGACATCTTTTGACGATGCTAACCAAAATTTGCTCTATAACTTATTTACAATTGATCAAGCTTATTGAGACAGACATCCAACTAGTATTTTTCTTAGTCACCAAGTGACAAGTATTACAAAAATTATTTATGAAAAGTTCAGGTTTCTGTAAAGGTAAGATCATAGAATAAGAGAAATTTTGGGAGATTTCAAACTTACTGCTTTCTTACATAGTTTTGCAAATTCAACATCAAACTGATCAACTTCCTTGTTGAAGGAATTTATTTTAGTATCATGGGACATGACATCAACATCATTGTAATAAGCATCATTAATCCTCTTGACATGTAATAAATTATAGTAGAAGATCATTGAATACCTATCGTAAAAACTTCATGAAAATAAACACTTATGAAATGATGGTCCTCTCTTATCTTTTACTCCGGCAGCTCCTGAAATTGTCGAAAAATTACGTGAGATAAACAATGGTATAGTTACCAGTTACGTTGAAGTAGAATGGGACCCACCTGCTGGCATTATTGATGGATATGAGATGAACTGCTCACAAGGAGTTCCTCAGCATTCATCATTAGATGAAACTGGACGTTGCAACAACATAGTTGCTGGGGCTAACATTACTGTGACTGTCTGGAGTGTCAGTGGATTGAAAGTCAGTGGAACGGACTCTATCGTTGTCACTGCCTACCCTAACATTGTTGCTAATTTGAGCTCACTACCTTCTACATCAAGCAGAGTATCTGTTGAGTGGGATAAGCCGGATGGAGAGTTAACACAGTATCTTGTAAACTGTTCTGATGGTGCCCCCTCAGCACCAAGTATTAACGATATTAGTGATGAAAATCTCAATGTTTATTGTGATAATGTGACAGCTGGAAGTTTAGTGACAGTTACAGTCACAACTAAAAGTGGTGAAAAGCTGAATCCAACTAGCATCTCTGTAGAATCAGCTCCTGGTGCAGTTGTGGATTTGACAGAGGATAACGCTACCACTGATAGTGTGACAGTATCATGGACATTACCTGAAGATCATAAAGCCACATATCAGTATGTAGTAGAAAGTTCAGATAACAATGCTGCATGTAACACAACTGAGTTTAATACAGCAGCTACTTGTACTCCTGTTACAGCAGGCAGTCTTATCACTGTAACAGTAACAACAGTGAGTGGTAACTTGAGCAGTAGTGACGACATAGCTGTACAGGCAGTTCCTAATGAAGTTTCAGATGTGACGATTGGTGAACCGACTACAAACAGTGTCTCTGTGTCGTGGAAGAGACCCATGGGGGAACTCGATTCTTATGCGATCTCTTGTTCAAGTGGAGTAGCAAATCCTGAGAATATAACTGCTGATGAAGTCAGTGAATTAAGTGCTAGTTGCAGTGGTGATGATGTTACAGCAGGACTAACAGTGACTGTGACCATCACTACTGTCAGTGGTTCAAAACGAAATCCCTACTCTAAAGTTGCTACAGCAAAACCTAATCCTGCAGCCAATCTAACTGAGGAGAGTGTGACTACGGATAGTGTAACTGCATCATGGGAAGACCCTGCCGGGGATGTGACTGAATATGATGTTAGCTGTTCATCAGGTGATGCGAGCCCTCCTACTGTAACAGCCAGTAATGATGGCACTAGTTACGAAGCATCTTGTACAAATCTAGCCATGCCAGGTAAGTGTGGTGATTGGTTTCTGCTTTTTAGTGCTATAATAGTTTTGTTTTGGTAGTACAGATGTTAAACACCTACTTGTTTGTCCAAATGAAATTGTGAATGCTGTGTCAACATTTGTGCAAATTATCATTTAATGGAGGACAAATTTTTAAGGAGTTTATTTTTCTTGTCGTCCATTGGACAATCTTGTCTTACATTTTGTTTGGTTGTCCAAGATGAACAGCAGCTGTACAATGACAATGACCAATATGTATGCTGTAGGGGAGAGATGTGTAGGTTTGTGAGTAGAACATCAACATTGGGGGTTATATAGTTACAATTTATCATTTGACCTAATTGGGGGTTATTTAGTTACAATGTAATCTGAATTTTATGTGAAAAACTCCTGTAGTCGTCTGTCGAACAACCTCCACTGCTGATTCTGGTTGTCCGAACAGAAAATTGGTTGTTTAAGATGAATGGACTAAAAATTTGCCCTGTACCATAGTAATAATAATAATAATCAGCAGATTGTTTTATGACCCTTTAGCAACCACAAATGTGGGAGAAACCTGCAAGGGCTTATCGATTACAAATTACACGTCAGGTGGCTTCCAATTCAACATTTTAACTCAAATTTGGAATCTATAGAAAGTTATTTCAGATGGGAAATCTGTAGATTGTTCTTGGATGAAAAACCCAATTTACTATGACCTGGCCAGGTATCGAACCAGGAACCTCCCGATTGCTAAGCCTCATTGCTTTAAATGCCACCGCCTTTATCCACTCGGCCATAGCACCATATGCTTATAGTTGGGTAGAATGCTTGATAGGTCTTTGATTGAATTGAAGTTACCCATAACTTTTTGAAAAATTCATATCTCCGCGATAAAAAATGCTGTGAGGATGTGTCTTTTGCCTAAAGGTTCAGAAAATTGTCAGCAATTTTGCAATAAAGCAATCAAGTGCACCCACCAGAAAATCCTTTT
>KN884904.1:11391-27182 GCA_000934455.1 Apostichopus parvimensis | reverse complement strand
ATGTGTCTTTTGCCTAAAGGTTCAGAAAATTGTCAGCAATTTTGCAATAAAGCAATCAAGTGCACCCACCAGAAAATCCTTTTAGTACCTGTCTCTATTCTACATATGCACTCAAAACCAACAAGATTCACATTGAATTACTGTAGTTGTAAGCCCTCAGAACTATGGCAAGCAGTTTTAACATTTACCACCTTATTCTACTTAAGTAGAATAAATTTTGCTTAAGTAGAATAACAAGGTAAATGTTAAAACGGCTTGCCATACAGAACAGTAGGTTTGGAAGCAAGAAGAAGTAGCTTGATAAGTGTTTCCGTGCAGAGCAGTACTTTTTGATGGAACAGTCATGGAACCATGTAAAAATGTTGTCACATGAGCAGATCTACTTAAAACGTGATCCTCACAGTTAAATGGTGTGTATCTTGTTAGCATTGTTTGCACAGTATTCGTTAACAAATATCTAATTATATTTTTCCGCACAGGTGATGACTACACGATAACTGTCACTTCGTTCAGTGAAGGTGTTGCTGGTGAAAACGTCTCCATCCCTATCACAGCACAGCCAAATCCACCACAACTAGAGGAAGATAGTTCAACTGTTGACAGTGTGTCTGTAAGGTGGCCTCATCCTGATGGAGTTGTGGATTACTATCTGGTGGCCTGCGATAAAGGAACACCAGAAAATGATAATATAACAGCCATTGAAGGAGAGCTAACAGCAACCTGTGATGTAGCAACCCCAGGAGACAACTACACAATCTATGTCACTTCAGTGAGCAATGGTCAATTGAGCAGTCAATCTAGCCAATCAGTTATAGCAAGTAAGATTCATTTGGACGTATGTACAATGTATTCATAATATAGGTTTCCATATAGGCCTAGTATGAGTGACAGACCCCACAGCTTTTAAGCTGCTGTGGTAGACAGTAAACAATTCTCTCTAGATACGGTTCAGCGCCAGATTATTTGTGTGATATCATGGAGTGGAATATTCATAGCCATATGTTAAGGTATTTGATTATGTTACTTTTTCTTTTAATTTTTTTCTGCTGTTATTCTTGTTCTTCTTTTATAGACTTTTTTAAAGTTTTATATTTCTACATTTTATTGATATTTTCTATTGTTAGTCTTCTGTTTCTTTTTGTATTGGCACATGTTATCATCTTAGTGTTTCATTGTTCACATTATCAAAGACAGCTGTTATTTGCTACTATTATTAACCTATATTTTTGGCAGTTTTGGAAATTTGGAAATTTTGTTGTTTCTATTGAATGATTGATTTATTTAAATTTTTTAACTTTAATTTTTTTTTTATAGTACCATCAAAAGTAATTCTCACTGAAGGTGAACCTACAGTAACTACTGTGGAAGCCAATTGGGAGAAACCAGAAGGAACAGTAGACCGTTGGACAGTAGCATGTACACCTAGTGAATTCGCTGAAGCAATAGATTATACAGTAGTCCCTGTTGACATGTCTGTAAACTACACTGGTGTGTGTAATGTGACCAGGCCGGGAGATTTGTTCACAATTACAGTAACATCTCAGAGACCAACGGATAAAACTGCATCTTCATCAATGGAACTCCGTGCCGGTTAGTTTCCCTTCTGATTGAATTCGGATCATGATCCGTCATTTCTTCCTTCAGAATCATTTGAAAATTTCTTTTTAATATTCTCTTATCTTACTCAGTTCTTTCTTAATCCAATTTTTTTTTTTCAGTATCTTTTTTGTTTTGTTCTATTTTACATTTCTTCCAAACGTTTACCAGACAAATCTCTCCCCCCAATGTACCTTGTTTTTATACCTGTAGAGGGTCAAAGGTCATCCATATAGCCCCCTCACCTCCCCCAAAATATGATTGTAAATTGCACATCACAAGTTCGACATACAGGTAAGCCATTTCAATACCTCTGTAAACCATTTGCATTGCTTGCTTTAAATTTAAAGCAAACAATGCAAATGGTTGAGGGAGGATTTGCTAGTTAGCTAGCGAGTTACACCATTTATTGCAAATATGTACAGTTTTGCGTGATGCATATTTAATGTTTTCCTTTTTTTGATCATTTATCATCTGTTGTTTATTACTTTGGTGAACTAAATGAAACAGCTAAGATTTTGTTTCGAGGTAACCCCTATTGTTTTATTCCCTTAATGGTAAAGCATAGTTAAACCTTCAGATTGTGGCGATTTCAACGGACTGCATCTTGAAGATATGCCTGGTTTTTTTGGTAGTCATTTGTAACATGTATTTGCAAACTTGTGAAGTTTTGTGTAAGCATTTGATGTAATAGCTCTTAAGTTAAAGATAATTTGATAATAAGTTCTGAAGAAACAGCATCGCGAAGACTGAGTAAGTTGGACCATTTTCTTTGCTGGTTGTCTTGTTGTTTAATTATATGATGCATCCATTATCCATTAATAATCCCACATTGAAATATACTGTACTGCAACTGTCTCCTCTGAGGGACAGTTCTGTAATAACTTTTGTGTCCAAACTAAAACACATTTATTATTATAGAACATAATTCCACCATCAAGTGCAAAACGGACTCAAATTGGAAACATGAGGGGAAATATTTTCCCATATTTTTACCTAATAAAAGGAAATAGTTGGTGAAAGATCAATGACTATATCCTTAGTGTACTCATTTTAAGCTACATACAATTAATATGCATGCCTTCATTTAAAATTATATATATACAAAATTTGTTAGTTTGATATCTTTAAGGGATTTTTATCATGAGTTTCTTCAATGCGAACTTGTTTCATAATTTGCCAAAACATTGTCTCCAGAGTGACATTAATTCTTCACTGCTCACTGATCCCTTTTAAAAATGCAAGCTTCATTAATCGTTATAGGCTTATACTTTAATTAGAAGTGGTTGAGTGCAGCAATTGATTTCCATTAGGGCTTTTTCTCACACAGAAGCATAAATTGTGCAAATATGTGAAGTTCTATAACATCACATTTTTTATATCCTTCCAGTAAACTGGTAATTTTGTAATATTCATGTTTCAGTTCCAGAGTCTGTGAAAACTCTATCTGTGGAGGATTATAATTCTGAAAATGTTACTTTGTTTTGGGAGATTAAAGACAACTGTGCTAGTGAAGGCTGTGTGTGGAGTGGTTACAATGTGAGTTATGTAAGAGTAGAAGAATCTGAGTCTGAGGAATTCACAAAAGACAATAATGCGACCAGTATCGTCATATCACATCTTACTCCTGGAAACATGTACAACTTCTTTATTTATGTGGTTAGTGATGAGGAACGGAGTTCTGAAGAAAAAACTTCGCAAAGACTGAGTAAGTTGAGCGCTTTTGACAGTTACTCTTTGGTATGGCTAGATTCTTCAGTCTATGTGCATATATGAAAAATGATTGTTTTTGGTGGTCTGACTTCAAGTTTGTCTATCATCGTAATGCCCAGCTATAGAGAGAGAGAATTAATGTTGTTAGAGCCAATGCAACATTCAGTTTAGTAGTGTTTGGAACACTTATGTACATAAAATAGTCTATGAATGAAACATAGCTTGATTGTGAGGCCGTAATGTAGTATTTATCCCTAATAACTTTATCCGCAAAAGGGTGATGGTGGAAAAGTTTAAATATATGCTGACAGATTTAATGTGTCTGAAATATTACTACTGTACAATCAAGTGTCTCCGTAACAACATTTTTGGAATGGATTTTATTGGATTAATCAGTAAATTGCCAAAGTTACTGTTCACTACATGAAAAATCTAAAGTTTAGGGTAGATTTATCAGTTTCAAACAGAAAAGGATTATTTTCCCCGATAGCACTGCCACTTAGATTAGATTCCCTTTTTCTTAAGCAAATGTTAAGCTAAAAATCATGCATTTCTGTGATGGATTTTATTTTTTTTGGGGTGCTTAGGGCCTGCAAGTGTCACGTCAGCATATTCTTCTGTAAGCCAGAATACTATCATCTTAACATGGGACGCCCCAAGAGGATTTGTCACATCTTACCGGACTAACATCACAGATAACAATGAATTCTTGGAGAGCAAGGAAGTGACTACAACTCAGGTGGAATTTGATGAACTTATAGCTTTTCGTAACTATTCCGTGACGATCTGTTCAAAAAGTCGTGAAGAAGAATGTGAGAATATATTAGAACTGAACATTCAAACTAAACCAGATGGTAAGTATCTATTAAAGCTGTACTTTACACAGTCGGTGTGCAACCTATGGGTCGCGACCTAATATTTGGGTCGAAGAAAGATTTTGGACGGGACGAATTCTTGATCGTTTTTGAGAAATGATAGAAAAGTGTAAAATTTGTCTAAGGCTCTAATGGTCATTGATGAAACGCTTGCAAAGGAAACGGTACGGCACGCTGTCTTTATCCAGCTTCCATTTGTTTTATGAGTTTGTAAAACTTTGTACCAATCTCATCTTATCTATTACAAGACTGTTGAAAGATTTCTTTTTTACCTGGTTGGTTAGTATAATATCACTGCGTCTGTTACTGAAACTAAATTATGCAAATATGTACTCAAATTAGTTACAGTTTGATCCATTGATAACCATAAATTTACCATTCTCTAAAACCTCAAAATAAACTTGTGTTTTATTTTGTACGAGGTCAATGGAAGTACAGTGGCCTACTCTTCTTCAACACTTTATTCATAAAAATAGTGGCAAAGGCCTTGGTGAGGGGGTTAACCTCTGTTTATACAACCAACCGTTGAAGGGTTCCTGGTTCGCCAGATTTTCCAGATCAAGTGGAACCTGCTCTGTGTAGTGCTGTTGAACAGAGATGTTGATAATTGATATCTGGTTTTCATTTTGGAAACTGGGCTTTGGTTCTGTTCTGGCCTGGTCGTCAGAGTGACGACCCAAACAAAAGTCCTAGAAATATTGAGCTGGTCTTCGAGAAGTGAACCAAGGCTTGATGTATGCTATCGTTCCTCCACAATCATTACACAGGCTTCAAATTAGCTGCACATGGATGTTCTAACCTTTTAGGCTGACACCAAAAAGAAAAATGAACAAATCATCCAGATTTCCTGTTGCCTAAAAATCCGCAGAGCCTGCACTATAAAGTTCTTAATGTCTTACTTTTCCAATATTTTCGTTTACTGTCCAAAGTTTTAATTTTATGTTTGTGTTTTGTCCTTGCTATGTTTTTTTCATTTAAGCTAATTGATTTCCTGTCTTCCAATAACAAAACATTTGAACATTAAACAAAATTGCAGGTAACTTTCATTTTTAATCCGAGGCATTATCTGCGAGAAAAAAGGATAAAGGTAGTCTAAGAGCACCCCTCTTTTTGTGGAGGTGGTGGGGGGGGGGCAGGAGGGGATTATCCCGTACCAGTTCAGAATAAAAATCCTGTAATGGATGTACGTTAGCACACTGCATCATTTGAACCATATTTATCATTTAGTTACTTTGTTTGTTTTGATTTGTTTGTGATCTCTATTTAATAATGAAACTCACATTTTTTGTTTGTTTGTTACTGTTTAAGGTTTGTTAACATGAATCTGATCATCATTCTTGAAGCTGCATCTCATTTAAACCCTTTTTTAAATTTTTTTATTTCCGTTTAGTGCCATCACCACCTCAAGACTTGGTGCTCACGAGTGAAAGCATAACCACTGTGAGAGTAGCTTTTAATACTCCAGCGCTCCCTAATGGAGATATTTCTGGATACAATATATCATACAATGGGAAGAGGGTAAGTAAAGTCGGAATGATTTCAAATTGATCCTTGTAGGAATTTAAAGAGATATATTCCAATTGGTTGAAGGCTTGAAGTTGATTCTTTATCAAAACGTTAGAAATTCTTAGTACCTTTAAGTCAAAAGCCACACATCCTGGAATATTCCCCTTTAAAGGGAATACAGGGTTATACAGTTACAGATTTATATCCTCTCCGGTTTTCACCAGCTTTATATTTCCGGCGCCTTTAAATGCCAACTCTCCCCCACCCCCCCCTCCCCTCCCACCCACATAAGTTACATATTTATGCCAGCTTTAAAGTCAGGGCTGTGGGGAGGAATTCATGTCTTCTTATCAATTTCAATCTCTACAATAACAAAGTGCACAAAAGTTCAAGAATGTGCAAACATTCCCAGGTGATGTTCACTGTTCCGGTCGCTGATACAAATCCTCAGCACTCGAGTGTCATTGAGGGCACAGTGTCAGTAAGGGCAAGGAGTATTCATAATGTCAGGATACTTCAAAGAGAGAACTGCCCTTTCCCAATGTCACTTCAGAAAGTTCATCAAAGTGTTGCTCTTTCAGCCCTTGTAATATAATATAATTCCTCTTGAGGGATGTTTTCAATCCCTGTGCTGTCTTGTTCATTTGTACAGGGCCAACTTGGGGATGATAATTTGATAACTGTACCAGCCGAGGAGGATGACGTTTACAGTGAACTTATCGAAGATCTTCTTGCAGGGTTTCAGTATGAATTTACCGTGAGTAGTTATTTATGAGACACTATTTGGGACATCAATACATTTAAAAAAACCCATTTACAATGGGCTTCTGTGTAGCAGAAAATGTTTAAAGATGCTATTCCAAGGTGCCACTGTGCAGTGGCATTGACCAGAGGCTTCTGTGGATGAGGTATTTCTGCTGTGTAGATTGTCAAACACTGTTTGGTTCTGTCCTCGTGCTGGCTGTGCAACAAGGTTGTTGCCACGACGGCACTTCAGTTACGGTTTGACTGGGACGCACATACCTTCCTTCCTCATTGTCTCAATTAGAAGAGGTCACAGGTATGCTGCCGTGCACCCTCATCCATCAGTTGTGGTTATGCGCAGTGGGAATGAAAGTGAAAAGTTACATAGCACCTACCTTTTCATTACTATAGAGACACAGCTTATCAGAAACCATCACTTAGATAATGACTGTCCAGTGAGCCACTGTATGGTTGAAAACATGATATGCAGTCGCCCTAATGAATTACCGCATCAATCAAATTTATGCTAGCCAGTGATGACTTTCCTTCTCTGCACATATTTATTTATCTTTTCGTTTGATTATTTTTTTTTTTAGTTTTTTTTTTACTGGTTTCTTGAAAGGTGGGTTTAGGGCGCTGGGGTGAGGAGGATTGTCAAAACAGCCATTTGCATGTGTATGGTTAAATAGAGCTACATGACCAGTGCTGTGATCGAGTGGATCAAGGCAGTGGCATTTGAAGCAGTTAGGCTTAGCAATCGGGAGGTCTCGGGCTCGACACCTGGATCAGTTTATTAGTATAGACTTTCCAGGACAGTAGTTGGTTAAAATGATATTTATCATATTTTAAAATTAAACTATGAAATATATTTGATGTCATGTAAAATGTGGTTTTGATTTCTTGATGCTACTGAGCAAGAGGGTATTGTCTTCATGTATAGTAGTGCAGAGAATTTTATTTTAAGTTTCTGTGCACTGTCATATGAATCAAAACAATATGGGTTATGTATTTTAAGGTGTGTTCATCCAGCCTACGCCAATATTTATTGTCGCTAGGGATTGAACACAGTATATAATCGAAGGTGAAAATCTTCATCAAGATCATAAATGCTAACAATTAATGCATGTTGTTTTGTTTTATCTTTAAAAGCGTTTCATGGCATCTCTTGTGTATAAAGTTTACTAGCTATGGTATCTATTGTGCTTCTAATTATTCTAGGTCATAGCTGTCAATCAGGGAGGCAATGGGGATCCAGCCACCGCTACCATAACGCTTGGACAAAAAGGTAGTTATAAGATGTCAACTGTATTTAACATGAAAAAAACAAAGCTGCCACGATCATTGATGATATATGACAGAGAATACTTGAGATGAAATTTCTTATTTCTTTATGGGCATTGTCACAATTTTAAGGCACACAAATATTCCATTCCATTCAAAGAACCTTTATTTCAGTCCCTTTTGAGATAAACAACATATTTATACTCAGGAAAATAATAATTTTGAAGAGAAAGAAGCTTGGAGTAGCTTATAAAGGTGAAGACCCCTTTACAAAATACAAATATGTCTAAATATGAAACATTTAAACAACCCCCTCCATCACTCCTCTTCTCATAGCTCTCTTCCACCCTTTTTTCTCCACACCTTTCTGTCTTTTTCCTCCAGTTTATTCCCTACCCCCTTCCCTTAATCCTCTCTTTGTCCCTCCACTGTTTATCTCCTACCTCTCCTCTTCCCCTGTTGGTTTCTTTATTAGCATGAGATTATATTGGTCGGCTAATATCATACAGTAGGTAAAACAAACTTAAGGGAGAAGATAGTAAAAGTACACACGCTACCGTGCATACGTGTGTATTCACTTTTATGCCTGTGCAAAACTGAAATTATTTTTGCACAGATTAGTGTACATAAGGGACTTAATATTCAGTAAACAACAGTATGTAAGAAATGGTGCTTTAAAAATAGTGAGTGATACTCTACCTGTGCATTATAACTGTATACACAATATATACATGATTTACAATTTGCTGATACCAGGTAATACCAGGTAAATATATATTCAGTTCTCTTAGCAGCCCACGAACTCTGGAACAAACTTCCGTCTGACATCAAAACATCACCAAATATTTGCATATTTAAGAGGAGACTGAAAATTTATCTGTTCTCGAGAGCATTTTCTAATTGACTGAGCGCCAATAAAAGTTGATTTGTACTTTGGATATTAGGCGCTATAAAAGTTATTTGATTGATGGATCGAAAATGAGTGGCTTTGTTGTACTTTCATTCTTTGAAATTGATTATAGCAAAAAAAAGAAAATCCCAATGAACAAAAGGCTTTTATAGAAGTTTGAAAGAAAATTTGAAAATTGAAAATAGCATCATGCCCAAAGAGCAATTGCAGATCTAATTTGAAAATTACTTTTGTTGGAAAGAAAGAATTATGGTGATTTTGTTGTTGTTGTTATGCAATTCCTGGAGTTTTTTTTTAAACTCCATCAGAGCAAAGATTGGGTTGTGGTGGGGGGGGGGGGGGTGGTGTAGGTTAAGGCACAATCTGGGACCACATGCTGTTGCAGTTCTAGTATTTTTTAAAGAGGGTGTGTGGGGTATTTTAAGCAGTCCACTTATCAGGCATGAGCTTTTTCTGCGAATTCGCGGAATATCCGTGATTTCTTTTCTACCTCGGGGAAAAAACTATTACCCTAACACACTGTAGCATACGCAAACTGGAGCCTATACCGCAATTTTTGCAAAGTTCTGTGATTTTTTTTTTTACCCCAGGCTCATCCCTGCCTTATGGTGGTTCTAGTCTGAGAGTATCCCCATTTTCCACCAAACAATTGAAAGTATAAATGTAAATTACCAGTGCATGCTGAGGCATACTTTTGATACCACAGAAGAATTGTTTCAGGGTGCACAAAAAAAAACATTTTCTTCAATGGAGACAAAAAGTGGAGAATACCTCTGCCCCCTTTCCAATCCTCCCCTTCTAGGATTGTGTGCCTGTTATGTGGCATGACTTATTCACTGTATTAAAGAAGCCCTAAGCACTCTTGAATTATTGTTTTCTCTGACAACTCTCAAATATTTTAACTCATAATTGATGACAAAAATTTCAGCCGTTATTCGTGAGATTGGACATTTAAACGTTGCCTGAAGTAACTGAATGCTCTTATCTCTATTACACTTCATCGATGATGATTATAATTTGTTTTCTCATATTATCACCAGAGCCCAAACCCCCAAGCAGCACAGAGTCACCAGTGGCAAATAAACCAGGGACTGCACTTAAGTCTTTTACAGTGGAGTTTAGCTCAACTGTCTTTTCCCACTGCAATGGTGAAATTAGTAATTACACAGTAATTGTAGTGGAATCAGGTGGTAAGAAACCTATTTTTCATTTCTTTTACATGACAATCAATTAGTAAACTACTTTCAGTTCAAAGGTAACTTCTGGTTAACAGGAGGTCAAAAACCTAGTTGACGAGATTACTCAGAACAAAGCATGGAAAGCAGTTCACACTTGAAGTATGGATCAGTTGTAATGGGCAGAAGGAGAAACCTGTTGGTTTTCATCCAATGTCATTTTAGACCAGCAAATGGTCAAAGTCTGAAACTTTGTATTTCAAAAAACTCTAACATAATGTAAAGCTTAGATGAACTTCATTTATGATACCTGGATTGATTCTTACTGAATGTACAAAAGCTTGTAATTGTGGCGGAGGTCAAATGTCATGTTAGGTCACCATCTTCAAAGTTTGAACACCTTACAAAACTGTGATACGTAACTCACCAAAATGTGAGATGAAGTTGATACTAAGTGTACGATTCACCTTACTGAGACCTCGGATCTCTATCGTTATCTCTGAAAAGGTAATTTGCAGTCAACCTGCCAAACACTTGTGTACAGTTTGCGGTTTAAATTGTTCATGTTAAAAGGGTGTCAGACTGCTGGCTGTCAGCTTATATAAGTACTTGCAAAGTACTCATCCGAGTAACTAGCACATTGCAAAAAAAACCCCCCAAAAACATGTAGTTGATTTGTTATATAGGTATAGATCAAAATGTTCTTTTTCTACTTTATACTTTAGCGTACGATAGTGAAACAGATAGACCGATTTCTGGACTAGGTAGTCCGCCTCCAACCAAGACATTCGACGAGGTATCAAACCAGAAGCCTTTGGGAGAGTACCAAGCCTTTGAACCCAGTCCGTATCCCTATGCCTGGAGTAGTAAGTACTGATACCTCCAAAAATATATGGAAGGGATATCTGGTTCTGCAGCTTAAAGCTTACCTCATGAACAGATCAAAACATACACATCAACACTACTATAATTCTAATTGGTTATTCTTAAGCTTGAAGGTTACCTTATTAACAGATAAAAAAAAACATGACAAGACTACTGTAATTTTAATTGGTTATTCTTAAGCCCATTGCCAACCTTACCCAGACTTTACAGTTTACATAAACCTTTCACCCAAATGGCTCATCTCAAAGTGGGCTGTGCAACATGATTGATATGGGTTCCGTTCTAGCCGATGCATTCCTACATCTGCTGCAGTCCTACAAGATGAGGACGCTGTCATACGTATCTGTATGTTGGATAAAACTTTAGAGAAAGCTCTGCCCTTATTTGGTTGTCCCTAAATATTCTGTAGGTTTAATGAGGAGACATATAAAACATATCAGTTTGAACACTTTTTTTCAGCTAAAATCAGCAATGTTACTCGTAATAAAAAAAAAATCCGGAATGTTGTAATTTTAAGTTTTGAAAAAGAAAATGGTGAAACAGTGAGGTTGTGTACTGAGTAGGTAGCATGCAGATTTAATTTTTTTTTTTTGGGTGGCTCTATAGTAACATTTTTATTGTGGTTTCTTTTGTAGTTGAGGATTGTCAGGCTGGTTCTTCTAGAAGAAGGAGACAGACAACTACGGAGCTAGAGATTATTACAATTGGAAATGGCAGCATTAGTGAAGGTTACACAAATGGAGAATTACATTCAAACAGAAAATACAGGCAAGTTGTCAAAGCAAATTGTTTCCTTACAGTTTTGTCTCTTTCTATTTTACAAGAACGTAGAATGATTTATTTATTTTAGACACAAAGGTTCCTTTTAATATAAGATTAATAACAATTCTAACACAACTGTTAAAGTATTTGTAAAGCACCTTTTTGTGTTTGGTCTTCATTTTGGTAAAGCTTACAAAATTATCAATCAAATTACATGTTATCAATCAAATCTTACAAATTATTAATCAAAAACTTGAATGTTAAATATTTACTTAACCAATCAATTTCCATTTTATCCTCAACATTTTGTCCCCCACAGATGCGAAATGGCATATTTGATAAAAGTAGCATCAAAGTAATTGATCAATGTTAATTTATAGAGGCCATTTTTGATGAGAGTGTGAAGATAGTCATTGAGCTACGGTTTGCTTTACTAATGATAATTCCTTCAAAGCAAACACTTTCATACATGCAATGTTTACAGGGAATCAATTGAATTGATAAAACTTCTTGTATTGTTGTTTTGTTTTTGCAGAGTCAAATTTCGAATTATGAATGAAGCTGGTTATGCTGACAGCATTTACTCTGATGAAATCGAGACAGGTATATTCTTCATGTACACATTGTGTTTGGTATGTTAAAAAAACAGGGTAGACATGGAAGGAACTGTCTGGGTTGATTAAATACATTAACTAATTAATCGATTCATTAATTAATCTGTAAATAACAAGAAATAATAGAAGAACAAGAGACATAATTTAATAACTCTTTGTTGTTTTATTATTTATGTGTTTTAAATCCCCTTTTGTTCTTTCATCTGTTAGATACTATGAAATCATATTTGCAAACACTGATACACACACACAGTTGTGTTTTACATTCAGACTCAGGACCCCAATGTATTTTTCATTGTTCAAATCCACGTACCTCACCCATAACAATATCCCTGAGAAATGGAATTCTTCTGAGGACGTGGTGATTCTTTTGAAATGACTTGCGAGGACTTTGAATTCCTTTCTTTAAGTCCTCACTCAGAATACAGAATAATTGCACACATATAGATAGACAGGCAGACAGACATAAAGCTTGTGTATACATGCATATATAAGTTTCATGCTGTTGACAATCTCCAAACTCATGAAGCTTTAAGTAAGACTTGTACCTAATTATATCTTGAATACATCAACATACATTCAAAAATGTGGAGTATGCATTGATGTGTAATCATCATATTGTATCAGAACTCATTCGGGGAACAAAGAGCAACTTGAGGTCAGTGGCCAGCACAAGTGCAGGGATGCCAGAACTCCGGCAATGGCAGGAATTCCGGAATTTTCCCGAATTTTGGTTCTGGTTCCACACAATCTTTCCGTCACAGTTGAAACAGGCATGAGCTTTTTCCGTGATTTTTTAACTATTATCCTAACACACTGTAGCATACGCAAATTGGAGCCTATACCACAATATTTTCTCTGGATTTTCATAAAGTCCCAACATTAGCTTAGATAGTCTTTGGGACATCCAAGTCACCACAACTTTCAGGCCCAGGGGCAAACCCTGCTGGCATCCCTGCAAGTGACTCTGTCCTCACAGAAATCAGGCATCCTCTCTATGTCCACACAATTTTGAGTGCAGAGTTAAGCCATAATGAAAAATCTCTTGATTTTCTCATGAAGTATGCCTTGTTCTTAATTTTTTTAAATATTTTGTTGTTGTTTTATTTATTTAATTTTTTTTTTTGTAACCCTCATTTAGTCTTTGGAATTTAAACATCTAACACAGGAGTTTTTTATGTCTTCTCCTTATTTTTATTTTGTAGAACTAAACACTGCAGCCTGGCTGGTTCCATTACTGTTTGGTCTCTTCTTAATTATACTTATACTCATCATCCTTATAATTTTGAAGGAACGTAGAGAACCTGGGTGAGACAAAGTGTTATTAAAATTATCTTTCTTTTCATTGTATAAGAAATAAACCATAAAGAGCACATAAGGCTGAAATCGTCCTAGAGACAGTCACCTTCATGTATTTAAGAAGTACAAAATTTTTGGGGAGACTTTTCAACAGCAACTTTCACAAACTATTTTGAGGTCTTCCAGTAACTTGTTCCAAGTATCCACAAAGGAATGTGACTTTAATAGTCTGTTTAGTCTGTTTTCCTGAACATGTCAATAATTTAAAAAAGATTTAATGCTGTCACAATGTTCAATATGGCATGAGTTGCATAACTTGTGCATAATTGGATTTAGTTCCAAGAATTGCCCCAAGTATTTATGGGAAAGTTTTTATATTTTTAAATTAAATTTTAATACATTTTCTTACATTTTTTACATTTTCAATGAAAATATGTAACATTGCTATTCTTCAGATGTTTTGATATGGACTTAGATGTGTTAGTTGTATGCAATGATATTTATAGAAAATTTGTTTTCATACATTTAGAAAAAAAATAATGTCAAACCGTCTCTGTGTGTTGATGATGTGTTGCCATGGTTATTATCACTTAACAGGAGCATTCGAAGAAATATGCCGTGGTCCAATGGCGGCGTTGAGAATCCTATGTTTGAAGAGGATAAACCAATGAGAAGAACTGGGGATAAAAGGTAAGAGTGTTATGTTTTTTTTTTTTAATAATTACTTTGTTCAGTTTGTTTTTCAGTTTAACTGATTTTGTACTCCAAGTGCTTTCAGGCTATAAACAAGTTGGAATATTTGCTTGCTCAGTTTGTGTGGCAAATAGTGTTATCGATATAGGCCAGAAGGTGGTGAATTTAGGGATATACTAGTGGTTAAACTACAAAATGTTAAATATTGACAACTTCCCCAAACTAGCCCATATCTGGAAAATAGTTTAGCAGTGTTTTGTGTATACAGCTGTCTGACAAGCAAAGAGGGACGTGACCACATTTCAAACGATTTGAAAACAGTTTTCCATTATAATTCTGTTTCTCCTTACAATATATGTAAAAAAAAAGGGGTTCCTATTATTGAGATCATTTGAAGCTGGATGATTGATGGAAGAAATCCTTGCTGGATGAATTGCTCCCAGTTCTGAAGTAACATGAACATCAAAAGAATTCCTTGCTGGATGAATTGCTCTCAGATCTAAAGTAACACGAACATCAAAAGAAATCCTTGGTGGATGAATTGCTCCTAGATCTAAAGTAACACGAACATCAAAAGAAATCCTTGCTGGGTGAATTGCTCCTAGATCTAAAATAACACCAACATCAACCTTCACATCAAATGCTCCATGCTATGCCAAATGTATGTCACAAAATGAGTTGTACAGTATTCAAGATTTAAAACATGTTAGATTAAACCATGTTTGATCAAATCATATTAGATTAAACCATGTTAGATCATACCATGTTAGATCAAACCATGTTAGATCAAACCATGTTAGATCAAACCATGTTAGATCAAACCACCATGTTAGATCATACCATGTTAGATCATACCATGTTGGATCAAACCATGTTAGATCAAACCATGTTTGATCAAACCATGTTAGATCAAACCATGTTAGGTCAAATCATGTTTGATCAAACCATGTTAGATCAAACCATGTTAGATCAAACCATGTTTGATCAAACCATGTTAGATCAAACCATGTTTGATCAAACCATGTTAGGTCAAACCATGTTTGATCAAACCATGTTAGATCTAACCATGTTTGATTAACCCATGTTATATCAAACCATGTTTGATCAAACCATGTTAGGTGAAATCATGTTAGATCAAACCATGTAAGATCTAACCATGTTTGATCAAATCATATTTATATTAAACCATGTTAGATCATACCATGTTAGATCAAACCATGTTGGATCAAACCATGTTGGATTAAACCAAGTTAGATCAAACCATGTTGGATCAAACCATGTTGGATTAAACCAAGTTAGATCAAAACATGTTTGATCAAACCATGTTACTTAAACAGACTTCGGAAAGAGGAGCTTGTTTTTGTTGTGGGATATAACACTTTTATACTGTTATACAAATTCTTCTATATAAAATGCAGTGTTTACTTTATTAATATTAATATGTTAAACAAGTTGAAAAATCGTTGTCTGAATTTTCTACCCTTTCAAAAGCACACAAAAGATTCTGTCATTTCAACAATACAATGCAGCCAGTCCCCATGAGCTATAGTATTTACATACTTAAAAGTGATTATCACAACGATATTGACCATTACGGGAGGGAGAAAAAGAAAAATTGATGTGAGGATTTAAAGCAGCATTTTGCGTTTGGTCGCCGTTTCCTACTTTTTTGACATGTACATCAAGTTTTTTACATATATCAATCACAAAACAGCAAACTAAGATATTAGCCAAGTTT
>KN884903.1:71695-83656 GCA_000934455.1 Apostichopus parvimensis | reverse complement strand
CCTTTGGTAGGTAGATCCCCCTCCCCCCGCCCCCCCCGCCCATGGTGAGTAAAAGAACCACATTGAAAGGAGTGCAGGTCAAAAGATAATTCTGATGTGCCAATCATACAGAAAATAACCATAAATATAGAATTACCAATATTTATTGATTTTCGTCCAGGGTATTGCTTGCACCCCCTTGCATTTCTCAAAAATTATGCCTGTCTGAGATGACGGAACATCTTAATTCTTGTGTACTCAGACATACAGCGACTTCCACGTAACAACTTCATTGAGTTTTTTTTTATATTTATATACACTTCGGTGTGGCGTTACCATTATTACCCCTGAAAACTGTGCAAGTAGTAAAATATATAATTAGGATTAACCACACGGCCGTAATTTTATGTGAACTCGTTGCAACTGATCACATGAACGGTTGAAAGAAAACATGTCTTTTAAAGTCGTTTATGCAGAAAAAGTTACACGACCTAACGAAAGATTTTGGGTACAAATATATATACACAATTTGTGGTCTCTTGAGTAACTTAATTTTGGTGTTTCTCTAAACTTGGCATCTCAGGTCATTTGAAGTCAACATAAGTCAAAGTTGATAACCTTATATAGAGACATAAAATCTACGGGAAGTAAAGAACGACCCCAAACCTGACACTCGTTGTATGTCAGTCCGAATATGCAAGAACCTTGCTGACCACTCGAAGTGAAATACTGTTCGGCACTACAAAAGAAATCTTGTGTGCGGTGTGTTTTTCAATGTTCTCGTAAACATTTGGCTGGGAATCACTAAACCAATTACATTGGATTTCTGGTTCTACTTTAAAAAGCTGACCTATGGAGTATTCCCTGGTGAGGATTTATAGTCTGAGAACAGTCACTTATTTGTTTGCAAGTTGTGAATTTTTCCCTCACTCTATACCCATGGTTCCCAGGTCCAGTTTTCAAATTCCAGCCCCTCCCCCCTCCCCCCCCCCAGTTTCGATGACTTGGCAGTCTTTCTGCATGCCTCGTGACATCTTTCATCATACTTCTGATCTGTTTTAGTAAGAAAGAAATGTTTGATGGCCCTGCAAAAAGTAACATTAGTTTTGTAGATATGTTGGCATGATTCTAAATTTATTACATGTTGTACAACATTTTCTTTTGTAATTAAAATGCTGAATGTCTTATTATTAGGTAAACACTGCTATCGTTTGTCTAGGCTTCTTAAACTTCTCAAGCATCTAACCACGAATGAGTCGAGCTTGTAAATCAGTACCAAAGGTCATTTTCAATCAGATTTTGCAAAAAGAATTGGCTGCTGCAAATTTAGGGAGAACAGAAATATAGAAAATTCAATTTATTGATCTGAGAATAAAGTGGAGGTTTTCCAAGTTTTATTAATCAGGTTCATGTCTAGAACAAACCTCGGTAGGCTCGGTTTAAAAAAAAAAATGTAATCGAAAAATAACGCACTTAAACGTTTCTTTGAATTTCATGTTTCGTTCCTTTGCTTTTTGCAGCAGGATGACAAGTCGTCATTGGGCAGTTTTGATCAGCTCCCGAATCACGTCCCTAGTGTACCGGTCACACCGGCCACTCCGGTCACTCCGGTCACTCCTAATCCTCATATCTCAGATGTTTATCACTCCAACCAGGAGATCACTCCTATCCCCAAGAGACAACCAGTAAGTGAAAATCGTTTTTTTTTCCTTCTTAATATTCAAATTTTTGGTCTGACTTTATTGTGTTTACTGTCTGTACAAGTTTATGAATATGCATTATCACATCAACAACGTAACAAAAAAAAACCTTTTCGGTCAGATTAGCTCATTTGAGATGATTTGCACTGTGCAGAACGAACAAAATTCCTTTTTCTGTGACACAACATCTCTTGGTTTGTTTTTTTTGGTGAGACAATTTTTTTCTCCTTCTTGCCCATATAGTCGCGAGAGATTGCAAGGGCGGACTCATTGCCGACCAGTGAAGTCGATGACAATGGAACGGACGAATCCCCGGAGAAGACTCCCGACAACGAAAGGGTAGGTGGTAAAGGCACTGCTCCCCCTCCCGATAACGAAACTGGCGAAGAACGTGCGAGGGTAACCACTAACCAGAATGGTGGTAGCCCACAACCAGATGATACAGCTATGCTCAATGCATCTGAAAACACTAACGACCCATTAACTCATTCCAATACTACTACTACTACTCAAAGTATGACTATTCTAAACGGCAATGCTTCCCCTCATATAGCTAAAGTATTCATAGGTGATCCCAGCGCCCTTCAGAAGTCACCGTCCGATCCCGGCCTGTTCCAGCGAGAGGAGAGACCCGGCTCAGTTCCACCCGCCACTGCTACCTCGGTGACCGGCGGCGGCAGTGAGCGGGACTTCCCGAACCAGACGCCTGCGGACAAGGCCAGGCGGCTCGAAAGCTTGAAGAAGGCGTCGGACGGGACCAAGGATCACAAGGGCAGCGTGGCCAGTCGTTCCTCGGCATTGTCAGATGTCACCACGGATAGTGTGGACGGCCTAGACACCGCCTCATCTGACGGACTTTCGACTGATTCCAAGCGCAAATCAGTAGAGGTTAGAAACCCTGTTTGGCTTGTTTCTCGCCCACGCTTGTCTCTCTCTCTCTCTGTCTCTCTCTGTGTTCATCAGTGGCATCCCATCTCGTTCACATTGTCGATGATCTTGGCACACCACCTGTGCAGTGCTGCACCCATTGGTCAACCACTTCTCTCTTTCAGCTCTGCTTGCTTGGTAGAGTTAGAGAAAATTCAGCATGTCACCACCCTGGATCCACCACCTCCCAATAAACACTGTGTCGTAATGTTTAGGTATTCCTGTATCACTCTCCCCACACCATACAACCACCAGACCCACGCCAGACCATATTTTATTTATCTATGTCATAACCATACAGTCGTTATTCAATTTTGAGTGTTTTGGGAAAATCAGCGCCTAGAAAGCGGGAAATAAAAACAGCAAACTATGGAAGAGATCTGAGCTGGTTTTAAAACGGTCATCAGTGCAGTGTTGGCCCCAGATTTATGCATGTGAAAAATGGCTAATTTTTTGGGGGAATTTCATTCTGGTGGTTTTAACCCTCGATAGTCAATGTTGTTCCAATACACTGAGGATTAAAGGATTAATACAAAGACAAAAGGAGTCTAGCAGAGGCATAGAATAATCTGATAGCATAAAGCAAGGATATGAAAGATTGAAGTTGTACCATTAGTGACCATTTTCTATCACTTTTTAGCATATTTGAGAGAATTAGCGTGGGGGGAGGGGGAGGCAACACTGATTACCCTGAAGGAAATAAAAACTGACTCATATCAGCGATCATTTACAGCAAAGATAAATCATCAGAATTTCATCCTTCCTGCCATACATGCTGCAAAAGGTTGGTTGCACATGAAATTATTCAAACTGCAAGGTTTATTCTCAAACTACGATATGAAAGGTATCTAATTCAAGTACCCATCTAACTGCCCCCTCCACCTCACCTCACCTCTCACCCCTCATCACACACATTCATAAACACATGTTGTCATCCTACCTTTGCATGTTTGTCGTCAAAATTTGTTGCATGGTTTGTGTCAAAAGTTTTTTACACATTAATTGCTCAAAAAAATGTAATTTTAACTGATTTTTATGTCTTCTAACATAAACTGTACTCTCACTGGAGACAACTTGCTGCTCATCACGAACCATGAATACCCTGCGATTTACGTTTGACAAAGTCGCATCTCGTCATTGGGTATTCCATCACAACTGGCATTTGATCACTGCAAGCGAGTCTCATGATATACAACACTTCTCAGAATTGCCACCAAAAGAAAAAAACAAAACAAAACTAATCAATGAAATGATAATAACAAATGATTTAGACCTTCTATTTTTGAAAAACCCATTTGCAGTTAGCTTTTCCCCCAGTGCTTACGGGCTATCACCTAACAATGGAATGCCTGCTCTGCTAACTAATATAAGTTAAAAAGTTGCAAGTAACGGTATTGTCTACCTCTATCCGGCCACTAATATATTGACCTGGCTTACATGTGTCCATTACTCCATTCCGTTCATTAGAGCCAATTAATGTCAATATTTCTTACATCCTCCCAGAGTCATGCGTACTGTTCGGTTGTGTTTTTCTTTCACCGTCAGGTTTTTACAACACTTGTTAAACCAGGTTAAGGTCAGTAGATAAGATAGGAGAAGGTTCTCTTCCTTAACAAAGCAAAAGACCCCCAAAAAAAAAATTGGGCAAATTGACTCCTTAGGAATATAATGTCCTAAAGCTAATGTTTACTTGGTTACTTATAAAAAGTTACTTTAATATTCTGTAATATTCTGTAATAATATTCTGTAATATTAATAGTCTGTAATATTGTGTCGGTTTTAATTTTTTAATTCATAAATGACTGATCGGATTTCAATGAGAAGGTAATTACAGTTAAGCTACTCTGTCAATATTAATTAAAAATAGTCCGCAACGTTAATTCCTGCCCGTATTGACGCTAATATCGTTAACAAGCCTTTGAAACAAAATATATCCCCGCACCTCTCCTTTGCAATGCCGAACAGAAGCAGTTAATGTAGCTATCAGAACGCTTGGGAAGTCTTTCTTCATTTCCCACGTAATTTGATACTGTCATATATCCTTCCTTTTTCATAAACTAGTTTACGGCCAGCCCGGTCTGGCTTGGTGGCTTTTTAGTTCAGTAAGATAAAACACTCCACTATGCTAGTACACGCTTCACAAATGTTGTGGGATATGGCTTGCTTTTTATCAGTACTGCTTGTTTGCTGTTAGCTTTTCTTACAGGGACATCGGTAAGTTAAATTATTCAATTTTTTTCTTGTGATTGAAGGCATATGTGTTGTTTACCAAAAAAAATTCTTCCTACTTTACCGAACAAGAAGTGAATCTGCTAGATTCTCCAGCACACTGCTTGTATTATGTTGCCAGCCAAGCTTGATTATTATGTACATATATATATATATATATATATGGAATTGGGACCAACTTTCTAGCTGAAAATGTTGTGTGGAATAATTAGCCTTTCTCTCTATCCTGGTCCTTTTGTCGTTGGTCGAAAATGTCGGTTCTTTTAAATCTAGATATGTGGTAGAACAGTATAGAGTGGTATTAGCATTAGAATCAGATAAAGGTTTGGAACTGTTCATACTGTCATTATGAGTGCTTTGAAGCATGATATGAGAGGACAGTATAAAGTGGTATTAGCATTAGAATCAGAGAAAAGTTAGGAACTGTTCGTACTTTCATTACGGGTGCTTATAAGCACGATATGAGAGGACAGTATAGAGTGGTATTAGCATTAGGAAATTGTCCCAAACAGAATGTTTAACTATCAAGTCATGTTCTTGTTATGACAAAACATTACCGAACATAACGTGAGCTATAATCCAGACATACAAACTTGAATTTTATAAAATTAATATGTTACTTTCATAGTAGTCATAGCGATTAATGATTGACCTGACAAATAGGAAATGCTAAGTAACACCGGATAAGATGACATCAGTTTATTAAATTAGTTTGAAAGTACAAGATCGAAGGGCTTGTTGTAAACTGGAAACCAGTCTGTATATAGAAGAATTAATCGGTAGTCAAACATTCGGGAAATATATATATATACACAACTGATCTCCTGTAAAAGTTAGAAAAGGTTAAAAAGTAATACCTAAGTTTGGAATAGGTAGTAATGATTTACAGAGATTGAATTTCTAACTGCAAACGGTTTTGTTAAAGGAAATTACCGAAAAATTCATAGAAAAAAAGCAAAACATTTGTCAGGTAATTTCACAAATTTCAATACGGGGCTTGCAGTGTATGAATTTGAAGATTTTGGTTAATATTCCAACCATGCTGTAAAACATGTTGTGAGCAAAATCATCACTGGGAAAAATATTGGTACATTATTTTATTTTTCTTTCCAGTTTTTTCACTTTTATCTAGATTTGTATCAGTCAAAGGAAATATAACAAAAATTTTACCTATGATGAGTTACCATCATTGTGTCTGACTAATCTATATTATCAAAATAAAATAAAACTGTTAGCAAACTGCTTATCCACTAGAGAGCCTGTGTAGGAGAATGTGTAAAAGTAAGTTGGCCTGACGTTTCGATCCTAGCAGGATCTTCTTCAAAGGCTAAATGACAAGTAACAGTAATCTATATTATGGATCAATGTGATGTCAAAAGAATTACTGTTTCATTCATTAAAAAATAAAATAATAAATAAATAAAAATTAGTAAAAAAAAAAATTAAATTCATTTGTGTGCAACATGACCACCTTTAATATGCAGAATTATGGAAAGTAACAAAAGAACAACAACATTAAGTGTTAACTGAAGCTGGTGTGAAGAATAGTCAACCCAAATCCTATACTTTTTGCATGTTGACAAACAATATCAGAGAGAAAAAGTGGATTATCATGGTGATAGGACAGGAAATGTGTCATTGACCATTTACAGAAACCTCATACTGACCAGCCGACAGCTTTATACAGTCTTCAAAGTTAGCTGTATGTGTGTAGTTTTTGTAAGATTAAATATAGCAGTTAGACTAGTAAAATAACCTCATAAAGGAAGGCTCATCGTTGTTTTTGATTCTTCTTCCTCTCTCGGCCGAGCAGCAACCAGCCAGACCAAACTTCAAGACGCTGAAGAAGACTCGAAAGTTTGTCATGGATGGCAAGGTTGTTACCATGACTACCTCAAGGATTGTAAAGGAGGGCTCAGAAGACCAGACTAGAAGAAAGAAAGAAGAGAGGTAGGTGTCAAAACATCGCAGACTTAAAAGATTGTCCAGACTACTGCAGCATGTTGAGATGATAGTGTGGAGGGAATGGGGGAAGGCAGTAACTTTGTGACACAGAGCATTTACATGTGCCCTTAAATCTCATGTTTGGTGGCATAGTGATAAGGTTTAGCTCATTTAAAACTTGTTTAACCACTTTGGCAGACAATTTCAAAATAGGGAACACTGTGATTTTGCTCCTGCATGACAAATCCTTTCGTGCCTTTGTTAGATTGTACAGTTTTCAGAATATTTCATTTGAATTTTTTGGAGGTTGATAAATTGAATATCTGGCTAAAACAAAACTATCTCGCACAGTCCTACCATTCCGCAGGGGTAAATTCGGCACGTACTGCACACAATTCAAACAGCCGTATGTTACGATCTTGTATTGAAATTAAAGTATTTTCCCAATGACAGGAAGAAGGAACTCCGGGAAATGCGGCGTCTCAGGCAGGGCGAGACGAAGGAACTAAATATTTTGGCCAGCAGGATTCTACAACACATGGAACAGTTGAAGAAGAAACACGAAAATGAGAAAAACGTAAGAGCAAAAGAACAACCGCGGTATTTGATGTTACATTAAAACGAGTGGTTTGTGAATGTGTTGAAGAGATGAAGTAATGTATTGAGTACTCTTCTTAAGTTTTCATGCTAAACCAGTGGGTTCTCAAACCTGATGCTAAATTACGGATGGGGAGGGAGGTTGGGGGGCGAGTATTGAGCAGGGATTTCATGGGGGAGGGGGTGTGGATGCCCAACACCATTGCAGAATTTAGTAGTGAGTTCAAAAGCGGTCTTTGAGTGTTTGCTGGCAAGCAAAGCTAATATAAACAATAACCTATAAACAATTTATTAAACAATTTATTAAACAATTTATTAAAACAATTATAAACAATTTATAAACAACTTATAAACAACACTTATAAACAATATCTAGTTTTAGATTTGATTTGCAAAGTATGAAAACAATTTCAGATGAGGTCAGCCTATCCTGTGACAGAACAATAATAGATATATATATAAATTGTTTGACAGGTTGGAGGTGGGGTAGTAGAATGTTCCTTCAATGAGAGAATGTTCCTTTTTGAAAGGGTTCTTTCATTTCACATCATTGTCATGTGAGATGTCATTGTTTTGTCTCTTGTCGTTATTACAGGACATGCTAAGAAAGTACAGCGTGGAGATAGAGACCTTGAACAAACAGCAGAAGAGCGAGGTGGAAAAATTGGAAAACTCTCAGCAGGCAGAGAGAAGAACTAAGGGCAAACAACTCAGACAACAACAGGTAGACACAGTGATCTTACAATAGGGGGTTCCCGTGGTCATGGACAACTTATAAAAGTCATGGCATGAAAAGATCAAATTTTCCCGATTTGGCAAAGTCATGGAACAAGAGTAAAAACGTAAAGCTCACGAAGTGGTGGAAATAATTTTTAGTCTCTTTTTCTTTTTCTATTTCTTTTTTTTTCCCTCTTGAAAATTACCCCCACATCTCACGGAAAAATCATAACAAATTTCTGTTAAGTCGTAGAAAAGTGATGGAATTTTCTTTCATTTGCAAGAAATTGTGGGAACCCTGAAATCTCAGTGAATGCAAGTGCATCTGTGTGAAAGATTTGACATTAAATCACAGGTTTAGAGGTTACGATAATAAAGGTTATAATAAAGGAAACCTTTGATTATGAGTAAAGCCAAAACGTTACATAGTACTTTTATAGTAAAGTAAGTATGTAGAATTGAATCATTCACCTCTCTCCTCACTTCCTGCTCAGAACAATTCCCCATCTCAAGATCTTGTTCCTAGCTTATTTTGACAGGAAAAACTCTTCAGGAAATTGGTGATCATGAGCAGATGTTCTTCAATAATCTTCGTAGCATAATCTTCTTGCTTATTTATCCTTGAAGTGTGGTACTTTTGTATTCTTAACTTAGCTATTTATGGTCTCTGCAGTTATAATTTCATCAAAATGTAACTGTTTTGTAGAATTGTAGTAAAAGGGGGAAAAAATGATGACAGCATTCACTCTGCTGTGTTACCAGATGCTTTCACAAAATTTGATAATAACACATCTTTGCCGTACAAAATGCTACGACGAAGAGGATTTGACCTAAAGAAACAGAAAATTCTGTCGAAATTTTGGCCCCGCCAGAATATCTCCTTAAGCTTTCCTTATCACATACCATGTATTTTTGGTTTGAACTTAGGACAGTTTTGAAAATGAACTTCAAAGTTACTAAGTGATAAGATTCTTAGCAAGAAACACAAAAACAAACAAACAACAACAATATCATTTGTTGTGACCTGATTGGTTTATTAAATGTTGCTTCATTCACAGGATAGGGAATATAGGCAGTTCAAGGATAACCAAAAGAAGGAGGCCAAGTCGAGGTCATCGAGGGGTAGAAACAAGGAAGAGATTCGGAGGATGAAAGAGGAAAACCTGGTGAAACAAGAGGAACAAGAACACCGATTCCTGACGCGACAAAACGACGAAATTGAATCTTTCATGAAACAAGCCGAAGAACAGCACAAACAGAAGGTCTTCGCCCTGGAACACAAGTTCCTGACAGATAAGCACCAAAAATTACGAGGTAAGCAAGAGTGAGCGAAATCAGCGTTTGGCGGGATACATTAAATGGGTGGCAGGGGGAGGGGGGACTTACCTTGCCAAATGAGGGCGATGTTCTTCTTTTTCGAGGGAGGAAAAAATAAAAAAAAGGATTGTCTAACATTGGGAGATTCTTTTAATTGTGTTCTGAAATACTCTTTGTTAAAATTTAACCAAATACTGATCAGTTTTTAATGGATTTGGATTTTAATGGATAATGGAATTAAAGTGTGAACATGAAGAGGGTAAGATGAAAACTACTTTCAATTCGGTTCTATCAGTTAAGGAAATGTCTTTTGACTTTCTCCCTCCAGCTCGGGAGTCGGCGATATGGGAAATGGAGGAGCGCCATCTGAAAGAGAAGCACCAGATTGATAAGAATCAGCTGAAGGACATGTTCTACCTCCAGAGACATCATATGGTTCTCAGACAAGACAGGGTAAACCAAAAAAACATTTCAGATCAAACCCAATAATATATACATGGATGGCAGCCATTTTATAATTCCTAACATTGTGGTTGCCAACAAATGTTGGGTCGCTGAATCTGTAGGGCAGAAGATAATACAGACTGCAATTCACCTCGCTCCCTCCTCCCTCACACCTCGCTCTCCTCCCCATCACCTCGCTCTCCTCCATGTCACTCACCTCTCTCCTCTCCCTTCACCTCTTGCTCTCTCCTCCCTCTCACCTCTCTCTCTCCTCCCTCTTGCTCTCTCCTCCCTCTTACCTGTCTCTCCACTCCCCCTCACCTCTCTCTCTTCTCTTTCCTCACCTCTCTCTCCTCTTTCCTCACCTCTCTCCACCCCTCACCTCTCTCTCCTCCCCTCTCTCTCCTCCCTTCACTTCTCTATCTCCTCCCCCTTACCTTGCTCTCTCCTCCCCCTCACCTCTCTCTCTCCTCCCCCTCACCTCTCTCCTCCCCCTCACCTCTCTCTCCTCCCCTCACCTATCTCTCTCCTCTCCCTCACCTTGCTCTCTCCTCCCCCTCACCTATCTCTCTCCTCCCCCTCACCTCTCTCCTCCCCCTCACCTCTCTCTCCTCCCCTCACCTATCCTCACCTTGCTCTCTCCTCCCCCTCACCTATCTCTCTCCTCTCCCTCACCTCTCTCCCGCACCTTCTCCTTTCCCCACTGCTTTTACTTCCCTCCGTCTGTCTTTACCCTTTTCCAGTGTCATACAGTTTGTAAGTTTGTCTTCTAGCAGCCTATTGACATTCTACTCTTTAAAGCTCATAAACCACTTCTTGTCCTTCTATCGATGGCAGGAAACAGAACAGCTGAAGATCGACTGTGACAAAGAAGAGCAAGACATGAAACAGCGCCAAACGCAGGAGAGGAGACGACTCCCCAGGATTATTCGAGCGGAAAGCAAAACCCGTAAAGAGATGTTTAAGAAGAGGATCCACATCGACCACCCGGAATATAGGCCAGATCAGGAGAGCCAAGCAATCAAAGAGGTAAAATGTCTTGAGATTTTACTTTGGTAATGTTTTCAAGACTTTTCAAGAATTCTTTGGCAGTACCTTGTCCAAATATTAGTAAAATAAATATCATCTTTGCATATCAAACAGTTTTTCATTCAGCCAGGTTTAGCACATTTTCAAAAGAAGGTTTCTTTAAACATTTCTTATTCGTTGTTCTTTTGGACGTTATCAAGGTAGCCTTGTTTGCTAGCACCGTCGCAATGCATCCTGCATATTTTATACTCAAGCTACTTAAAATGCGAAAATTGTTTCATAGAAAACATTAAGAATACAAAAATATTGTTAGCAAAAAACTAAACCTGGAGGAAATAGACAAAAAAAGAAAAGGGGAAAAAATGTGTGCTCTTATTGGACATCTGGATCTTACTATCTGACCACGAGATATATTGCCATATCGTTTCATTTATCACCATTGACGCTGTAATTTCTTCCCCCTCCTGAAATTATCCCACCACCTCCTCCTCCTCCTCCTCCAGTTTGAAGAGAACGAAAAGAAGCGGCATAAAGCGGAGACTCAGAAACAGGAGATGAAACACAAGAAGAAGTTGGAAGAGATGACTCAGAGGCAATCCATGTCACAATCAGAGCTTCAGTCCGAACATGTGAGGAAAAAAAAAAATCCATTTCATGGGATAACTATCGAGAGGCTGATCATTGAAAAAAAAAAAATTATTTCCTTTACTTCTGCTCATTTTCTTTCTTTTTCTTGCATATTTGGTGATTTTTGGGATGGTTTTTTTTTAGGAGGTGCTTTAATATTGATGTTTGTAGATGAGCAGAAAGCAGACATGTGATGGGTCTGTCCTTGTATTTTAGCATATTTACCTTTAAAGAGCTGTCACACATCAACACTCTTTAATAGTGACTCGCTAGTGTCAGATCGTCACTGACTTGGTACCAATTTTATGTGCGGGGTGCTAATTGAATGTGGGGGGTGCTAATATTATGTGGGGTGGGGGCTAATTTTATGTGGGGGTGCTAATTTAATGTGGGGTGCTCATTTTATGTGGGGATGCTAATTTTATGTGGGGGGTGCTCATTTTATCTGGGG
>KN884903.1:40828-58054 GCA_000934455.1 Apostichopus parvimensis | reverse complement strand
GACAAGGTTCCCAAGCGGCATGCGAGTTACGCAGCCTCCCTCTATCTGACAAGGTTCCCAAGCGGGTGAAGCGAGTTGGCTGCCACCCCTCTCCCTGACAAGGTTCCCAAGCGGGTGAAGCGAGTTGGCTACTACCCCTCTCCCTGACAAGGTTCAGTGGAGAGGTCTCTCCTATTCCTGACAAGGTTCCGTGGAGGAGAATATATTTTATAAAATACCTAAGTCCCAACAACTGGATCTTTAAATATATGAAATGCATCCAACATTAGCATCTCCCCTAATGGTCTAGTGGTAGACAAAAAAAATAGGCATCACAAGGTCCCTGGTTCAATTTCAGCTCATGCTCTTCTTTTTTTTAATTCTTCCAGTAAAAGCACAAAAAAAAAAAAAAAAAAAAAAAAATTTCACATCTTGTTTTGCAGCTTACAAGTAAAACAATAACCAACATATGCAGTAAAAAAAAAATGTGTCCATTTAGTGCCAACAAAATATAACTTTCTGTACATAAAAAAATGAACACATGTCTTCTGTTGTTCATATTGTGGCTTGATCATTGCTTGTGGGATTGGAATGGCTTCTTTAGGTGCTAATATGCATAGTCCTGTACCACAGATAACACCCACGCCATGTCATCGTCGTCGTCGATGTAAGTAATCTCTACCGAGGTACAACATGGGAGGTGACACTCCGACATCACGACGTCCAGTCACGTTTCCTCCTTCCATTCTGAAGTTGAAATATTAGAAACGAGCATTATTTTCTCAACAGGTACTGTGGCAGAGTGGTTAGTGCTATGTAACTGAAAGAAAATAAGACAAACACTTTGTCTAGAGTTCAAATCCCAGGGTGTGACCTCTGGTGGCCTCAAATGACCCTTGACCTCCACAGAAAACAACAGTGGTTAGTGCTATGTAACTGAAAGAAAATAAGACAAACTCTTTGTCTAGAGTTCAAACCCTAGGGTGTGACCTCTGGTGGCCTCAAATGACCCTTGACCTCCACAGCAAACAACAGCGTTCCGGTACACACTTTTGCAATCGGCAAGGAATTAAAAATTATAGTCCAAAGAACTAACTTGGTGAGTTTCTGGTAGTAGCATGCTACTCCAACAGCGGTGTGAGGGCAAAGTAAATACTTGTTCTCTTTCCAACATCTCTGCATGGTGGCCTTCACTGCTGCATCGTCACTTCCAAAAGAGGAAACAACTTTCGATGACTGAAACCAAGGAAAACGAGAGGAGATTGCAGGACAGGGTTAAGACACAACCATTCACAACTTGTGAAAATTTAAAATTTACTTTTTTTGTTAATTCAAAGTTCAAATGCAAAATTCTTCCAGAAAAAATATAGATTTGACCATAATATGTTAGACAAATTGTCACAGATACAACTTTTAACATTTATCCTCTAAAGTCTTTGGCTTTAGCTGACCCCCCCCACCCCCCCACCCCCCAGAGGTTCCCTAACTATTTGGAACCGAAACCCACGACACCCTCTCCCTTTCCTGGCAAAGTACCATCATGAATGTCCAATGGTCAATATTTATTTAATTTTTGTAATTGAACCCTTAACGAACAGTGTATTTTTATCCCCAGGTTGAGAACCACTAAGCTAACCATTTTAAGGAAGGCAAAACACAAAAATTCTAGCAGATATGAAAACTACTAAATTCAATCCCTTTTTCTTTTTCCATATTGTACTCCTCAACAGTTCTCAATTTAGGTTGTAAGAATTTTTTTTTTTTTTTTAATAGACTATAAGGTTTTTCTTTGACATTGGTCTCCCCTCCACAAAGTAAATGATCCATTTTGATGAAAATTCGTGTGCAGAATGTTAGTCTCTGCAATAAAAGCAAAGTCATCAAGATGCTTGAGGTCATTCAAACATTAGAACAGGAAGTGACCATAACCTACTTCCTGTCCTCTTCGAGAAATCTTTAAAAATTTAATATTCACACACACCCTCTGTAACAGATCCTCTGGAATGTTGACGGCACCACTTGATTCTAATTGGCTGAACAGATGACCAATGAGCTCGCAGTCATCATTCGAAAATAACCAAAATATCCTCTCCAAATTGTAAGGATTCTGTGTAAATGAGAAGTCGAATAAGTGCACATCAAATTTTATGTACCTTGAAGTTTCTAGCCAGATTTATGTGCACTGCAAAGAGGTTTATAATAGTGAAAACACATCTTTAGATGAATGTCAATATTTGACAAATGTCAACATTGCATAGTAAGTACAGTAGGCTAGGCCTAAGTACATTTTTAGTAAAGTTTTGTTAATCTATAATACAGGTTGATGTTTGCTATTGTTTTTCTCTAAGGTTTCAATTTTCTCATGATTCATCAAGACAAACTGACAATACCCTTTGCGCTCCAATGTGTATGGAACATGTCGTTGCCATGACACCCAAAGATGACAACTATACGCAAATAACCAGAATGCAAACACTGCATAGAGGTTTCGACGACTTCATTACAATAGAATACAAATGAAAGTCATTTCTATTGCTATCAGTCACAACCAGGTGCAAAATTAGATAAGGTAATTTTTCCATATTTTTGACTTAATATTTGCTGAAAAAAAAATTATTTTCAAGAACAGCGAGGGGACGATATTAAAGCATTCACAAACTTTCATCAAACTTCACATCTGGTAAATGATTAACACAACGTCCACTCCATTTAAAGAAAAAAATTCAACACGCACGCATAACTATTATTGTGCATAGCAAAATTACTGAAAACCATATTTTCGATACTTCTAATTGTCACAAATTTCACAGTCAGTACTCGAGATGAAATGAGTTGCACAAGGTGTTTTTATGATACTGAGAAGTAACTAAGTAATGTGATGATGCTTTCATACACCAAAGCACCGTCGGTTTCGGTTGCAAATCATCTAAAATATACAACAAAAGGTTCCAGCTATTGAACCATTGTACTTTAAGTTTCAAAATGCTGCAAATATAGTCCGTACTTGAGGATGAATGAGTTGCACAAGGGCTTTTTATATACTGATAAGTAACTAATTAATTTCATGATGATGTTCATACACCATATCGCCATCAGTTTCTGTTGCAAATCATCTAGAAATGTTATAACAATATATTTACTTTAAAATGTTAAAAAATGTTAAAATGCTGCAAATGAAAAGTCTCCTTCATACAATGAACAAGCTCGGTTTAATACGACCCATTGAAGTCGATCAATTTATAAAAGACTATAAAAGTGAAGCAGAATAAAGCCTCCCTTGATCAAAGACATCAAAAGTTCCGTTAAATGACTGCTGAACATTATTTAAGTCACCGCGAAGACTAGTGAACACAAGACTGGCAAAGATATACTGAAACAAGTGAAGCCAAAAAAAATTTGTTTAAAACTTTATGGCCATTTTAACATTTATCATAGTCTCTCTTACTATTTTTACTTTTTGTGGGCTTGTCACTGAATGACCAAATTTAAATGTCATCAGAATTGTCCCAAAATTTTTATCAGACGGAGAATTGCTAAATGTTTTCAAGAGTATATTTCTAAAGGTTCTGACTTGCCAACTCAGGCATCGGAGAGTCATCAGAAAATAAAAAGTCTAGGATGCATGGGGGGGGGGGTGGATCGATCCATGGGGAAATGGCTCCCATAATCTGCAATATATTCACAGGCTTTGAGGACGTGTCCATGACTCTGACGAAAGGATGGAGGTAATATACAGGTCATGAAAAATTACTACTGTTTCATGTTATGTTAAAACTAACCTTTTTATCATGTATTTTAATATGCTGGTCTCGTTTTTTATTTGTCTTAAACCTTGTTTGTGTTAGTTTTATTAATTGATTGATAATTTTATGATTTCTTTCATTTTGAATTTGCTTTTGACAAGTCCAGTTGGTATTTTTGTGATACTCTTATGTAACTTATATTTGTACATCTTAATACTTTACTCTATAGTTCCATGTTAAGTGCATTTGAGATACTCTTTTATGCAGAGCGCTATATAAATAAATCATATCATTATCATCATGTTTAGACTTGACCAAGTCTTTTTTCCTTTTGCATATGACAGAACATTTGAATCATGTTATCACCACAATGTGGCATGTTTTCATCTCTATCCACAAAAAAAAAAAAAAAAAAAAAGACGATGATGATGATGGAGGTTTCTCCTGTCACTTCTTGATCAAGATATTAATTGAATAAACTTTCATTCTTTGGAAAACTCATAAATAGTGTCCTTTATACATCTAATATTGTCTGTACTTGTAAAACACACAAGCCTTTTGAAGTCTCCTATATGTATATGACTGTCTATATTGAGTTACATCTGTCATACAGCAACAACACCAGCGAATATTGTAATATTATCAACTGACAAATTGCTAGTTGCCATCCAACTCACCTGAATATCAATAGCTGGTGACAGGGTCTGTTTCACTGTCTCCCGTTTGGAGAAATCTCCCGTTGACAGTGTCCTATGTATGATGTCATTCTCGTTGACAGCACACACTATTTTCACCGGGAGACCCATGCGGCTTGCTATCACACCACCTACACAAGAATAGAACTAAGAGATCAAATCTTTAATCACTTAAAACGTGATCAGATTTGAGCTTTCATAACTATCTAGAAGGTATTATACATTCACATTCTTTTCAATGCTCATCCCAATTTGGGATTTTTTTTTTTCTGTACTGTTTTTTCATGTTTCACTTCGGAGCACTTGTACTGACAGACAGTATGAGCAGTATGAACATCCTTCATTAGGAACTGTTCATACTGTTAGTACGAGTGCTTTAAAGGAGGGTATAGGTGGACAGTACAGAGTGGTATTAGCATTTCAAAATTACTAGCTGTGATAGGACAGAGGCAAATGCATACATATTCTGTATCATAGCAACCATCACCTGAAAGGCAATTTAAAGGGAAATTGTAGTGTCAGACTATGGAAAACTCTATCAGAGAAAAAACTATTCTAGGCTGTTTAAGTCTACAGCCTCATCTCAATATCTTGTCCCTGATTTGTGATATGGTCTCATTGAATGTAACTAACTTGGCCTGGCTTACTCATTCAATAATTTCTGTATTTTGAATTTTCGTCTGAAACTTGTTTACTTTGCAGAAATATCGTTTTCTTCTGCGGAAAAAATGATTATACATATAAAGTAAAGCAAGACAATTTTTTATTGCCCTAAGGACATCAGTCACTGAGATGTTGCCAGATTGCATTCAGAAAGTACCACCCACCATATTTGAAAAATGCATATCTCCCCGATACAAAATACTATGAGGACGTGGTTTCCACTCTCAGTCACGCAGTGTGTGGCAGGCTGAAAGTGGACCTTAGACTCCAACTATGAAGTTCAAACAAGACGTGCTTTTTTGAATTGTTGTGCTTTCACCAGCTTACACCTATCTCAAGGATTTTTGTAATAAATATTGACATGAAAAGTTGAGCTAGTATTATGGCAGGTTTCTTTTTGCAAATGCTACAACAGAAGGGGAGACAACTGTTATAAAAGGTGATATAACACAGCATGTGGTTAAATACAGTACCAGATTGTAGAAATAAGAAACACATTTTTAAAAGGATAATAAAACTTATGAAAAACATTGAACCCTTCATTAAGTGGGAGTAAGGCAAATGTTCTAAATAGAATCCATCCAATTACCTGTGACATTTCCTCCGGCACCCGTTGGTGCGATCACTTCGACGACACCATCGCAACCCGGGCACATCCTGAGGTACGAGTAAAAGAACGACACAGCTTGACAGAGCACCCGAGCTATGTTGATCGAGTTCATGCTGCCTAGGTTGTGTCGATGCCGGAACTCTTGATCCAGACTCAACACACGGATAGGTTCATCGATGTCGTCGCTGTTCCCATCGGCTGGTGCGGAAGAGACAAATGAGAGGCATCGTGTGAATGTCCAGAATTTGAATACAGAAACTAGAGTGAAGGAGTGGGGGGAGGGGTAGGAGCATGGGGAGTGGGAGCAAGGAGGTGAGACTAGTGCATGCAGGAGAAGAAGGATTGGGAGTGAGCGAAGTGAATGTAGAAGAGGAAGTGGGAGGAGTGGGAGGGAGAGAGAGAGAGTGAGTAGTGCATATCAGAAAAGAGGGGTGGGTGACAGAAGGGGGAGTGGGAGTGAGAGGAGTGCATGTAGAAGAGGAAGTGGGAGGGGTTGAAGGAGAGAGAGAGAGTGAGTGGTGCATATCAGAAAAGAGGGTGTGGTGAGAGAAGAGGGAGTGGGAGTGAGAGGAGTGCATGTAGAAGAGGAAGTTTGGGGGGGTGGGAGGAGAGAGAGAGAGTGAGTGGTGCATATCAGAAAAGAGGGTGTGGTGAGAGAAGAGGGAGTGGGAGTGAGAGGAGTGCATGTAGAAGAGGAAGTGGGAGGGTGGGAGGAGAGAGAGAGAGTGAGTGGTGCATATCAGAAAAGAGGGTGTGGTGAGAGAAGAGGGAGTGGGAGTGAGAGGAGTGCATGTAGGAGAGGGAGTGGGAGTGAGAGTAGTGCATATCAGAAAAGAGGGGTGGGTGACAGAAGAGGGAGTGGGAGTGAGAGGAGTACATGTAGAAGAGGAAGTGGGAGGGGTGGGAGGAGAGAGAGTGAGTAGTGCATATCAGAAAAGAGGGATGGGGTGAGAGAAGAGGGAGTGGGAGTGGGAGTGAGAGGAGTGCATGTAGGAGAAGAGGAAGTGGGGGAGAGGGGGGAGAGGGAGGAGAAGGAGGAGAGGGAGTGGGCAGGAGGAAGGAAAATATTTGTGAAATAGCTACTTTTAATGCTACAATATAGAGGTTATATTATAAATCTGTCACCCAAGAGGAAGCAGTATAAGGCATATCCAAACTCTCTTTGGAGTCATTATAACTAGCCTGAGAAACTGACATATAAACCAATAATAGCTAGCTTCAGAAACTGACATTTATGAACATTACTGTCAAACACAGTAAGAGGAATGTGCAGCGTTACAGTAGTGACATTGTTGTTATGTGTTCGACATAGAGGGCTTTAGCCAGATATAGGAAATTTAGGGAATCAACATTCACAGCCCAGTGACAATTCTTCCAAGAAGAGCTATAAAAGGGGGAGGTGTCCACTAATTTGTTTTGCTCGTATGTGCATGTTAGCAGAATGGTTCATTTCACTCACTTCTGATCATTATCTTTATTTTGTCTCATGAGACATTTGTGGGCCAGTCATTAGCTTAAAATCCTGTCAAGACCGGACCACCACGTTACAGAACTTTGCAGGTCTCATACAGGGTAACCCCTCCCCACAAAAACAAACAAAAAACAAAAAAAAACCTTAAAAGATTTAACCTGTCAGCTTTCTGCTGGAAGATCCAAACTATACCCTGTATTCAATAACTGTGACAGGTACACACACAGAGAGTCGTATAATTACCTTAGACTGCGGTCGATATTTGCTTGCAGGGTGCTAAACACACGACCATATTATCTTTCCAACTGAAAACAAATTGACACAGCAGAATTCTTCACTGACCTTGAGAATTTCATTCTTTTGTAGTAAATGTTTGACTTCATAGATATTCTATACTTTTATTGAGACACCTTTCAAGTGAACACAATAAAAACAAACAAAAGAAACCACTGAACACCGTCACTATTGAATTTGTTAAAGTGAACTCAAGGTTAAGAGGAACAGGATTCGCATACAAGTAGTACACAGCATGAAGAGCGAGTACAATGTAAATCTAGTGGGGTGGACGTTTCTTTTCTATTAGTAACGGACATATCTGACTTTGACAGATATCATACTTGATATGTGTATGTGGGAACTTGGTATATATGGATAAATTCAAATAACCTTTGACCTCAACCGTTAAAACAACGATGATCTTGTACTCTGTATGCGATATATATATTAAGTGTAAAGTGTTTTCAGATGCATGTTTAGAGGTTTCAAAGTTTTGACCTCCATTGTCCCTTGCTGATCTGTGAACTCCCCCCCCCCCACCCCTCAATCTTTCAGAGTTAATTTATCTTCTCAGGATAGTACAAAGATCTGTCCATCTTCTCCTTATGCAGTATCAAAGAATTCTTCTGAGGATGTGGTAATTCTTTCTATGAAATGACATCTGAGGATTTGGGACTCTATTGACATTCACATCCTCTGTCTGAATGTAAAACAAGTGGACATTCACTCACACACAGAAATACATGTACACACACACATACTCATGCCTGCCATCATGATTGCAAAGGTAAAATGAAAAAAACCTATTCTCAGATCTAACCTCCAAAAACGTGAACATTCTTCTCATTGACCGTGGTCATGGATCGTTCCTGTATGTCTGAAATACGACCCTTGGGAAAGACTACCACAATGTCCAACCCTTCTACACCTCTAACAGCCTCGATCGACGAACTTCCCGTGTCCCCTGAGGTGCCTAAGGATCATAAAGATAGAGAGAAAAATGATTTGATAAAACCTTCGTCCTACTGGGCCTGCCTTAATTATGCTATCCACCAGCTTTCAATGTTTTCACACATTCAAAATGCTACTTTGAGGAGCTGCATTTTGCATTGTGTTTTACTATACAGCCTGGTACGGTGTCCCTTCTGATCAAACCATGATACATTTAGACATGATGAGGCCCTCCAGCCATGCCCAAAATTAACAGTGGGTGCTGTAAATATCTAACTCATATGTTTACTACGCTCTACAGCAAAGGAAACAACTTTGATAAACAATACTTTTAAAACATTCCCCCCACAAACACCCATATATATGTCTATGTCACTACGCAATGCTAACTAGTATCATCTTCGACCATGTTGTGCTAATTTAATTAATGGAGAGACGAAAACACTCTCTTCATACCGACGAGCAACGTGATGTGCTTTGTTCTCTTCCGCAGAAAGTAGCTCATCAGCTGCCCCAAAACAAACGTGGATAGATCTTTAAAGGCGAGCGTCTTGCCGTGAAACATCTCCAGGATATGAAGCCCATCTGTTAGAGATTTCATCTTCACAATCTCGGGGAGTTCGATACGAGCGAAAGCTTTGTCAATCAACTCTGGAATGAGAGTTAAAATAAAAGATGAACATCCTCATTAGGATGAAGGAAGATACGATGGCTGGAGAAGTGAGATCTATGCATGTAGGATGAGGTAGGATGATTCCTTCCTGTTTTTCTCTTGGCCCTTCCCACTCCCTGTCCCCACCACTCCCCATCCACCTACCTACCCCCCCCTCCCCCAAGAAAAGAAATAAAAGAATAAGATCTGAGAATTATAGTAAATTATTAATAAGCTCATGAGATATGACAATTTATATTCAACCGTGCTCTACCCAACCCATATGCTCTCCCTACTTCAGTAGAACCTTCGGTCGGTATTCCCTAAGTCTTTGGCCCACTTGCTCTCATAATTTGGCTGTCCATGGGGCTGTCGATTGTGTAAATGTGTGATTGGGAAAGGTGGTATCAGACGTTTCCCCAATAAATTTTCACTATGCCACTCCCAACCAACATCCAACCCCCACCCCCTCCCAACCACCACACCTTTCCCCTAATAAAATATTGCTCGAGTACTGGGCAATAACAAGGAATAATTTAGTGCGCACACTTCCTTGTGGCAGTGGTGAGGGCTTTGAATTTTGTCTCTCAGACAATACTACAGTCCCTGTGTAAAACTAAAAGACTGCCGATAAGTTACATCAAGCAATTCCACAATTTTGCAAAGCATTTTGGGATATGTTACTCCGAGACATCATTCCTGGAATAAAGTTGGTTCATGAAGTATCAGAACAGTGACCTCATCCCATCCTGTTTCATGAGGAAGGTGGTTTCTTCCGTGGTCTATCTCACACAATGGTTATATGGGGACAGCATAATTTGTCATGCTTCATCAGCTGTTCTTCAATACAAACAAATTCACCGGCACAAAATCACAACATAAACAAAGTATGGATGGCGCACATGTACGATGAGAGAATAAGATCACATTGTAACATGGATGATGTCATCATGGAGGCAATGAAGCTGTTATTCCCATGACATTGAACACGCATTATTTACAGAGGAAACTAATATTTTCTCACACAACAAAACTTTCTAAATATAGAGAACATTGCCAGCTAAGCAATCATTGCAACAGTATGTGCACACAGTACTGATTATGATTGCAAAGTCAAGGTTTTTCCACAACATCTGTCCTTATGACTTCAACAAGCAACTACTGCAAAGTTGTACTCTGTGGAAGAATTGAAGGTTTTAGCCGATTGATCATGCTAGGGTCAGTAAATGAACATTCATCAGACTTTATATCTCAAGTTAGGAACAAGATATTGAGAATGGCCAAGTTGGGGTTTTCAACTACCGGTGTGAAACATTGAACTTTTTACTAAATTATAAGATAAGTGTTACATCATCTGCTACTGGAGTATTTCCTAAAGTTGCATACACGGAATAAGTTAGGTGTTCACATTTTTTGTAGCATTTCGAAAGGCTCTTAACTATTTACTCTCATTGAATTCTATAGTTCCTGTGGAAATAGAGAATGGCTACACGCATGGTTACACTTGTATAGCAACTCGAAAATGAGTCATACAATAAACGCAATTGGTGTGCCAACAGGACGCAAAGTTTTTCTCTATTAACATTTAATACTGTCACACGTTTCACTTCATTTCCGACTTTCACAGCACATGCTGCCAACATTTAAAGGGCTCAATTAAATCTGTTGAAAAGTGCAGTATTTTTATGCTGGCATTTTGTCAAGACACACGTTTCACCTGTTTTCCAACATTCACGGCACATGCAGCCAACTTTTAAGGGGCTCAATTAAATTTGTCGAAAAGTGCAGTACTATTATGCTAGCATTCTGTTTCGACGCTCGTTTTACATTAGAGATTTCCAAGGTTCACGGCGTATGCACACATCTTTGACGGGGCTCAATTAAGTGTTGAAAAGTGCAGTATGTTTATGCTGGTATTTTGTCTAGACACACGTTTCACCTGTTTTCCGACAGTCAAAGTTTCGTAAATATATGTAGATGTGTTTGGAATTGGTTTAGACATATTGAGCACACTAGTATTGTATGATCTACTTTGATCGAAGATTTCTGTGAAGGCATTAATCAATAACATTGCACAGTGAAAGTTTCGTACAGGGGTACATAACACATGCGCTGTATAGGCCTATATGTATTAAAACTGTGTGTAGTAAAGGCTTCATAATTGACGCACCACCGTAATTGACGCACCTTCAATTATTACTAGCAACGATACAGCAGGCTACTTAAACTTTTTGCAGTCAAGCAGAATTAAATATTTCATGAGTTTGAATCCATTTCAGCTATATTTGCTGACCAAATTGTGGTATTTTTTAAGCTTTAAACACCCTCCCCCTAGTTTTGCACGTTTTGGGGGCATTTGGAAATCTTACACCCTAAAAATAACCAACATTACCTCAATATGATAACACTACTCTCTGGGACCTGACCTGTCTGAGCTTAGAGGCTCAGAGCATAGCAAACAGCATCTAAAGTCAATGGATGTATACTAAGGCCTACACTACAGTTAGCTTATCGACGAATGTGTCAATTTAGGGGTATGAAAGAACTTGACACGGCAGACATTTTGTGGTCAAATTCTGCTCAATTGTACGGTGCATATAAGCACAGAACCTTAAATATTTTGAGATCATAACATTTCTGAGGAACTACTCATATGAAAAACACATACAGTTGAGTGATTTGGATTTTTCCTTGATAGACATCGTTGATCAAATCCTTAAGTGCGTCAATTATGAGCCCACCATGCTACACAGTGCAGTGACGGAAATATATCATACTGTACACTATACTGTTTTGCGTATATTCATTCAAGACTGTACTCGCGTCGTGAAGTTGATTTTGGTGTAGGCCTACCCATTCCACGAAACAAATTCTGATTTCAATAGAACGGCTGACGAATCTTGGATGACGTAAACACGAACCCGATAGAATGTAGCGTATATATCATAAGTAAGGTCAACATGTTATCCAAGCATTAAAAGTAAAGTTAGGGCGTTTGCAGGGAAACCGCGTAACAAGACTTTATTAAGTGTCAGTGTGTAGCTCAGTGTATGCCTTCGAACTTCCAAGCGATGGTCATTATTGATGCTGACGTCACGAGCAATCTGATTGGCTGAAAACTCCGTAATTGCAAACCTGTTTGGGAAAAAAATTTCGCGTCCAGGCCTGCCTATGTGGTAACTAGTCAACAGCCAAATTTCCTGCCTCACAATTTGACAGTCATTTGGTAATTGTATATTAGTTAAAGGTTCCATAACTTGATTTTGTTTGGTACATATATATAGGCCTATTACTATGCGCACAAGCCAGGGTATTCTCAGGGAACATCATAACTAAGTGTTGTGTGTTCCTATAGAGGTACTTTAAAGTGCATGTTTTCACGGAGGACAGCAGCCTAGACGCAAGTTTTACTGAGCGGACCCAAACATTTTTAAGATGTTGCGTCCCAGGTACGCAAGTTTTAAAATCCCAGTAACAATACTGGATTAGTGAAGCTAATAAATAACATTTTCAATTAGATCTTATCCATATCAACTAAAAAAAAAAATAAAAGTTGATTAAATTAACATATAATTGGAAACAAGAAATTGAACTCTTTGAGAAGTGACTTTGTCAATATGAGCCAGTCCCGCATGGATAATCGTCATTCTAACTACTGTTTTTTACAAGTCTGTCACTATTATCATCTTTCCCTGGTACAATTTTACGAGACTTTAACACACACCTCTGCACATCTCTGTCATGTGCCACACATGCCAGCCCAACTTCTAAGTTTACTTGCTTTCCTTTCGAGAAGTAACGCAAAGCTCAGTGCCTTCCACATCTCTGCAAGGTTGCTACCTCAACCTCCATGTCTATTTTGCTTGGCTGTCACTACCAATCAAGTGCTAAATTAGTGCAAAATGATCAAACACTAAGATACGGCCAAACTACATCCATTGCAAATTAACCAAGCATTAACATTTTACGCTAAAGCTTACCTACGTACTGTACCTACCATTCAAATCCTTGCGGGGAATTTCATCCTCTTCGATGAATAAAGACAGTACCTCTTTGCAGATGTCTGGGAAAGAGAAGTTTGCCCAAGACTGCAGTGTTCCCTTTGAGATCTTCGGAATGGTATCTGGCAGAAGCAGTCCTCCATCAGCTTGATATCCCGGTGAAAATATGGCCTCCTCGAAGGAACAACCCTTCACCTTTCCTCTTGTACTGTTAAACTTCATGTTCTCACCGACACCTCCCTATACAAATGAGAAGTTTTCATGAATGCAGCCTGTACATATCATGTTACAGGTGAACATCAGTTTCATGATTCAGGTGTAGCATGAGACGGTTTGATTTTGATTTTTTTTAGTGGAACTCAGTGAACATACCATGCATAATTGTAAAATCTGGCAGATATTACAATTAAAGAATTCTGACCCTCGCACGATGCATCATTGGTATTAATTATTGTATCCTTTTTTTTCCCTTTCAGTTTGGTTCGATACTAAGATATTAATTTCCAAACTCGGATAATTTAACTGTACTCAAACTTGGTTTTCTGGGAAACCTTTGGCACCAGGAAAGATTGTGTTTTTGATTTTCAGATTTTTTTTTTTTGTGAAACTCAGTTAACATACCATGCATAATTTAAAATCTGGCAGATATTCAAATTAATGAATTTTGACCCTCGCACGATGCATCATTGGTACCGTATTAATTATTGTATCCTTTTTTTTCCTCAAACGTCTTGTTCAAATTTCATACACACTGTGATGCCTTAGCTTCCTACACTAATTTGCACTAGTTGCTTCCTACTTATGTGTTCATAGGTGTGGAGAAGGGATAGAACTGTAAAATAAAATAGGAGCTGCCCATCATGTGAATTATTCTTACTTCCTGTACTTCACTGTATGGTTGGCACTGCTTTTGCAAAGGCTATGAACATTTACTGCAACAGAAAGAATTGCTTCCAATCTTTGTGAAGAGTCCCTTGCCTTATTTAACACCATGCAGCAATGACCACAATTCAAAGCAAAATGGTAACACAACATTGTCAACATGCAGTCACTGTCCTTGAAGTGTCATTGAAGTTGTAGTAGTCATTTCATATGAGATTTTTGGAAACACTAGTTAAAACTTAGAATGGAACTTTGATCCAAAATTTACTTTAAAATCATAACCTAAAGAAGGCCTAGGATAAGATACACTAACGCCTCTCCATGACTTGATAATGTAGTCCCCCAAACTTGGACCAAGATACATACTACAGACCACAGGACACCAGTGCTTAAATACGAATACGATATGCCAGTTAGAACCACATGCGTCAAGTAGCTTAGTCCCAATTAGGTAGACCAACGTACTTCTTGACGCCGAATGGTAGGGCCTTATTTTGTGGGGTTGAGAAAAAAAACGGAACTTTGAAAAACGCTGCGCTCACCTATTAGACTCTAGCCTAAGTTAAAATATTTCCTTTTGTTGCTTGAAGGAAATGCAGTAGATTATATGACATTCGTACAAACTTTTGGAGTTTGTCAGGAAACACAAATGTTCAGTAACATTGACAGTATCTCGTTTTGAATGCGAGGTTGCAGTTTTGCGAAACTACTGATTTACGTGAACATCATCATGTGAACTAAACAAACATCAAGGCACCTTGTCCATGGATGTGTTGCGCAACATTGCAGCTGGTCTACGCAGATGCAACAACATAACAAAAGAGAGCCAAATATGGTAAATATCCCATGGAAAGCCAAACCATAGAAAACCCCAGTATAATAACACCTAGATCACGATCATCACCAACACTATCCAGAGTATAACGCCACTCATGTTGTAGTTAAAACTGTGATTTTGGACCCAAGATGGACTACTTTACATTTACTAATTACGTTAAAGACATTTGCCAAGTTTTGGACCATGCCACTAGTTTGTCTAAATCACCCTGTAAATGAGATGAATATCTTGGATAACCTTAAGTTTCTATAAAGATTGGTATCATCAGCAAACTGACAAATACTAGAAGTCACACCAACATCATTTATATAAACAACTCCCCATTCACAACAAACTCTTCACCTGTTGGCCAACCAAGCATCAATCCAATTTGCACCTACTCCCTGAACACCAAGAGTCCTAGTTTTAGTCATAAGTCTATACCCAGTGGGACTTTGTCAAAAGCCTTTTGAACATCCTAATACACAACATCTACATTGCTCTTAGAATCAAGAGATTGTGACACCGTTATCGAGAAATCCAGGCAGAAAAAGTTTTGGAAACACAAGACCTATTAGGTAGAAAGCCTACTTGGACTCGATGTAAATTGTACTTCAGTTGGTGCTCGTACTTTATGAGTACTTACATAAAAAAAAAAAAACAATAATACGGCAGTCCATGGAGTTACACATGTCATCTCTTCTATGAGGGAATGGATCTACATTGACCTTGACCTCGACCCTTAACAACTACATAAGTACTATTTTAAAATATGTCCCATTATTCTCTATATATCTTTTGGTTTAATGACTTTTTCCAAAACTGCTAACAAGCAGAAAATGATTAAAAACAGTTTTGCGGTATTTGACCTTGACGTCACCAATTACCCAGGCATGACTTTACAGTAATGTGGTCAGGCACCTACCCACCGAGTTTGAACGTGATCGGACATACGGTCTAGGAGGAGTTCGCGAAACACCTTTTTTCAGACGAGTGTTACCTTTTGACTCAGTTGACCTTTGACCCTGACCCAAAATGCCGGTAAGAGAGTGTGCCTCATGTTTATTCAGTGTGTGAGGTCATGCCCTCTGTTTGGTCGTTCCTGCATGTGGCATGGAGAGATCGGGGAGCTCACTGGCGTTCTAGATTTGGGTAGGGTCAGTTGTGTGACCGGATACTTTATATTATACATGTTACGTGTGCCAGGGTGTGGCAGCCAGTGCAACCCATGGCGATACTGTGTGACCTTTGATTGTCACGGGATTTGCGCGTTATAGGAGTAAAGGATACTAAAGAGGTACCGGTAGGTTTTAACTATTGCGGTTTATGGAGTTGTAAATGTGTAATTGTAGAAACTATTTGAGTTGCGTCTTTGAGGTTTGCGTTGCATTTTCTAGTCTTTATGTGATACTTTGTAAGTTTTGTGCTGCTTGCGATTTACTGATTATTTTGTGATATATTTGTACGTTAATAGAGAATTTATATATATATATTTTGTAGTTTTCACGGATTGAATAGATGAAATATCCAGTAGAAGCCTTAGTGTCCTCAGTCTCGTATATATCTCTACACCACGGCTACAATGCCTTTTTTTAACATGTTGGCATGCAGAATATGGCTAAAAACCAGTGTTTAGATATCTTGCTCTTTGAACTCTGACCTTTGACATACAACGTTATCAATCACCCAGGAACGAGTTTACATGGTCAGGCACCTAGCCACCAAGTTTGAAATTGATTCGACTTCAGCCTAGGAGGAGTTTAGACCAATTTTATAGCTTTTAACTCAATTAACCTTTGACCCCAACCCTAAACACCTAAATCTGTCTTATTTTGACATTTGTCTCATCATTCTCTACATACTATGTGGTTTAATGACTTTTTCCTACATGTGATGATAAGCAGAAATGGCTAAAAAAACAATATTTAGGTTTCTTGACCTTTGACCTCTGACCTTTGACCTATGACGTCATCAATCACGCAGGCATGGGTATACATGGTCAAGTATCTACCCATCAAGTTTGAACTTGATCGGACTTACGGTCTAGGAGTTGTTTGTGACACACTTTTGTGCACAATTTATGCCATTTTGACTTTGACCTCAATTGACCTTTGACCCCGACCCTAAACACATAAAGCTGTCTATTTGAGGAAATGCTAGATACTAGCACCTTCCTCTCCGTATAAATCAATTTTCAATGTTTAAAAGTAATATGAAAGTTATAGTTTATTATTGTGTACAGCATCAAATTGGTACAGCTTCTACCCTTCATTATACAAACTGAGGCATAAGACTCTCCATTGTGAGATTATACTTCACACATGAATCTGGTACTTGTTATGTTCTCAGTATTCAGCAATAATCCCAAATGAAAATAAAGATAAATTTAATACAAACGTCCTGCACTGGCATCCTTTAAATCCCGAGTATTCAAAATAAGGGCCGAGACCATATTTTTATGGTCGAAAAAACAATTTTGGAGGGTC
>KN884902.1:27679-41687 GCA_000934455.1 Apostichopus parvimensis | reverse complement strand
CCCTCCCCCATATCACTCTAACGCCACTCTGGCCCCTCCCAAACAAAGGCCCTGGATTCGCCAGTGGAGATGTGCAGCCCAGCATATATAACCTAACGCACAGTTTATGAATGGCCTGGTCAATATATCTACCCACGGATGTGTCCAGTTAATGTGTCATATCGACAGAGAAACAACGAAAAATGGATTTCTCTGTTTTGATTTGATAATTACATTCGCTGCATCTCTGCAAGCGTGCCAAAATTTTTTGGGGAAAAAGCATATATTGTCATGATTTTGTGATTATAATATTTACTTCACAATAGTACCAAAAATGCTTGTAGAGTTAGGGATCGGTTAATAGTTTGTGTTAATTTATGGAACGCATACGTACAGTACAGATCCTTCACCGCAAATTGCTCATTGCATTTTAAATTAAATGTTTGATTTAAAATAGTTTAATCTACAGTGTCTCTACCATCTGGTTTAGTTAATTTGAGTTCTAACAGTATTGAAATAGTTTATTAAAATGGTGAATTGTTTCCTTAGTAAATTAATTAATATTAGTGAATTAATATTAATTATGTTTGTTATACATGTATCTAATAAAGCTGACTCATGGGCTGTGTGCCGTTACAAGGTCCCTGTTACTACTTTGTATCGACATACAGTTAACTGTGAAGTATCATTTAGCAGTTGTTATTTATTGCTCTACAAACAATGATCTCAACTGCACTGAATTTGCTGTAATATTGTGACCTCAGTCTTCGTTACTTGTTGCCGTCAGTTGCAAAGTGCCTTGGATGGGTGATTATTGAATTGGCTAAATCGACGGACCCTTCCCTGTAAAATTGCTCGTTCCAGTTTTGAGTATGTACTTGTGAGGGAATACCCGTGCGTTCCATGGCAAGTAGCCATGAGTCATTTCCGGCTTGAACAAAGGGTCCATGTGTATATTGCAATAGCCAGCTGGGATATAGCTCAGTTAGCGTGCCCACTATATATTTTACTGCTAATCTGCAAGCACGAATAGTTTATCAAAAGTTTTAGTTTTAAGTAATAACGGAGCATGTGATGCACTTGGACACTCACATTGTTGAAGCTTGGAGTGTGTCGGGGTTTCTTTTGAATCTTACCCACTGCCCGTTACCAATTATCCATCCAATTTCATGTTTAAATACATGGTGCCACCAGTGGCGGAGCTAGGGGTATTGGTCAGTGGGGGCGAGAATGGTCTGTAAGGGCGCTTTCGACACTATCTAAGCGGAGCGCCACCACGGGTTGGCGCGGAGCGTACAGATTTATTTTGAGTAAAGATACCCCCTAGATCGCCGGAAATGAGAAAATGTGACAAATGTCAATAGGTAGATGAGAGCGCAATAAAAAAGTCAATAATCGCGAATAAGTAAAAAGTGGTAAAGAGCTGAAAAGGGCGCCAGCATTCCATTTGAGTCCGTCAGGGGGGGCATTCGCCCCCCTGACTGTATGGAAGCCCCGCCACTGGGTGCCACCAGACCATTGGTGAAACACAAAATCTGTTATGTTGTTTATTCTGTCTACTACATCCTCACATACTGATCATATCAATCTTTTTTATGTATCAATAAAGGAGAACAAGACCACACATAGAAGACAGGCTTTCCTGCCCATGATGCCTGAATTGGTGGAGGCCTCTGAAGCAGAGAGTACCTGTAAATCAGAGGACAGCGCCCCCGAAGCAGACAAGGACCATTCTTTAGATGCTGATCAAGTCAAGAATGGAAAGAGTGAAGGAAGAGTACCCCAACCCCTCCAGAGAAGGACAAGCAGCATTCTCTCAGACGCCCTCCTCAAATCTCTCGGTCTAGCAAAACCTAGCAAAGAGTAAGTTCAAAGCTTGTCAAGTTTGTTCAAATTTTGTTATTCAGAGCCATATAACCCAATGGGACACCTTTTGTTTGTCTATGCTAAATCGGACAGGAGTTTGTGTCTTGTATCGTATACTGTTGCCGTTCAGTTTTCGTCATTGGTTCGGCATCTGAGCTAATATCCAATTTTAATCTAAGAGGAATCTTGACTGAGTTAGACAGGTCCCCCCTACTCCCACCCACTGCCTCATCAACTTGGTTCCGAGTGACCGTGTTCAAGAGGATGGTGAAAACATCTATGTTATCTAATTTGGAGGAAACACCATTAGTCAATTTGTTCTCACTTGCTCAAATAATGCAAACCTCGTGTAACTATAAAACAAATTTGGGTAAGTTCCTCGGAAGTCGGTAGTCTGACGAACAATCTCACAAAAGCAATTATCTGAGATTATCATTCTAGTCTTCTGACTTTAAATCTAACGACAGCAGTGAGACACCACCATGGTCAAAACACATGGTGTATCTGGACACCTCGGTACAGGATCTCATCAGAATATGAAAAGGAAATGTGAAATGGGAGTTTTATGATATAGTGTGGGTAAGGAAATGTCTTTGTATTAACCGAATCTTTTCATGGCTCGGGGTAATTACACTTGCTTGATATTTGTGTCATAGGTATGAATAAGCTGTCAACATACATTGAACATATTTTGTTGCATGTATGTGTATATATATGTACACTATTGTAGAATTATTAATGGTTGGATAACAATATCAAATCTGGATTTTCTACTATCTGGATACACAGGGACATGATAATACTTGATTACATTCACAGCTTCCTGCTGAGGTTGATAAATGGTTACTGCAAATCCCGATCAATGCCATTCCCCCTATTTGTCTGTTCATAACTACTCACAATTAACCGTCTAAAAGTACATTGAAGCCAGCAAGTTGGTGTTTGGTGTCACCATCTTAACAAAAAGTCAAAATGCTCAAGTTTCCTATAGTTTGGAGTAGTTTGCCATGGCAACAAAGTAAATTATTTTTAATAATTATATGTCAAAACCAGTTATATCCCAGAAATGTTAATGACCCTATTTTTTGTTTTTGTAATTTGTGTTTATTTGTTGGAGGATGGGTTGGGGAGGGGGGTGTTGGGATTGGGATATGAGGGGGAAAGCTGCAAAGTTTATGCATAAAACCCAGCCATCCTTTTTTGACAAAAGTTTATATAACTGCAATATTATGTAACATGTTTTTTGGTACCTTAGCTTTCCTGCTATGGTCATTTTATTGTTCATATTAAAGTCACAGTATGTTCTCAATGTACACAATTATATTTTGTGTGCATCTACAGTTTCTTAGAATTAGGGTGGAAAAGAGGGTTGTAATAGGCAGGAGAGAGGGGGGTGGGGGATTGAAGTGTTTTAAATATTGCTCCAGCCATTGCTAAGGTGGTCTTCCTCTTCAATGATTATGGTAAATCTGTTCTTCGAATCAATTCAATTCAATTCATCAAACTTTAAATAATATCAATCTCTTTTTGATGAAAATATACGGTGCATTTGTTGTGTACGATTAAATAGAGATTGGGGAATGACAACAAGAAGCTTGATGGTGAATAGAAAAAACTGAGGATAAATATAAATCTTCAGTCCACTGAGCATAAATGTGGAGTGCTATCCATTAACGGGCAGGTGAATGTGTCAATCATTTGGTCCATTGTGTACAGTAACTCAAAAAGTGTGTACCATAGGCGTAGGAGCCCAATTTGATTTGGGGGGCTGTAACAATTTGCCCGAAAAATATAACCCACATTTTTTCTCGCGCTCCGCGCACATTCCACCCGTTAATGTGCATATCATATAGGCATGCATCAGTTATTACATCGCATGCCAATAACGTACAATCATTTTCCGTGTTATAACCCTTCCATATTGGTTATTATCATTGGGAAAGTCGTTTCAATAATAATGATAAGAAAAATATCAGTTTAACCATTGAAAAACACATTGCAAATTATTTTTACTTTCAGTAGGTGCCCGAAAAATTCTCAGCATATTGCCCGAATTTTCACAAAAATATTTGGTTGCTGGGGCTGCAGCCGCCCCCCCCAGTCACCCTGCCTCCTACGCCTATGCTCTTCACTTAAACCAGTTGTTGTTGTCGGAATCTTTACAGTCCTCAGAAGATGTCAGACAGAGAAGTGCAAATGAAGTTCTCGGATCTGTCAATGGCTATCAAATCCAGCAAGGATACTTTAGATAAACGAGTGGAAATACAAACCAGGGAGAGAAATTTAGCCGAAGAAAATATGGGCAAAGAGCTCGAAGGCCTCGTATCATCAATACAGGTAATGTATCAGGAGATTTCAAGAAATATCGTTGTGACTTTATTCTCTGCCGTAAGCCACCGTAAATGTTAAATATATGTTGATTATTCTACAAGGTTGTTATTATTCTGCTGAGAAGTCATTTCTGGAGGCTAATAGCTTGTCACCAATTTAAAGAATAGAATCTATTGCTAACACCTGGGGAACATTTTATCCAATGTCACTTAGTAGTGTTGCAACGATATGGCCATATCGTTTGCATTTTATGGATATGAACTTTTTAGCATACCTGTATATGATGTTGATTGAAAATCTTGCAAAATGATATGGCATAAAAGTTGGTATTTGACCGAGTGTGATACAGCGGGAAACTGCCTATTGCCAATTACCTTCGTTATCTACATTACCTACATGCCAATCACCTCCCTTCACAATCGGGCCGATGCTGATTAAATATATGGCTCCATATCAGCTAGGGTGTAAAAGGGTATCGAAAACCGAATATCGAAACCATCATCAACATGACTGTCCAATCAGAGCATTCAACACTGTCAGTAGGATTTCATCGTTTGCCGATATTATCGGTTTGAGAAGAAAAATGAATTTGTCTACCATATCAATATGGATTATCTGTATACTGTTGCAACACTATCACCCAGCAAACTGCCATGGAAAATGGAAAAGTGCAACATATATTATTTTCTCCATCTCAATGTGGAGTTATGGAGTGTTAGCTCAGCAGTTAACGCCGGTGCCTTTCGATTATAAGGTCAAAGTATGATCAAAGTAAGATAAAAGTATGTCGTCCAGTGACAGAGTTTTTGACAATTCATAATCATGGACGTTAAATATGAATCTAAGAGACTGACTTCGGTCAGCTTGCGGCTTTGATAAGCCAATGATGGCTTCTTCGCGAGTTCCTGCTTGCAAGAGGATCTAAAATACATACATACATACTGTTGCAACACTATCACCCAGCAAAATGCCATGGCAAATGGAAAAGGGCAACAGTTGTGTTTGTATAGGTGTTATTATACACAGAGAGTATTTGATTTCATAAAAGACAAAAACCCTCAGAGCCTTCAAATATGAGCCAGGAAATTACAACAGTCTAAATTTATACCCTGAATATTATGATTATTATTACACCCCCTCCTCCTTCCTTTAAAAAAAAAGCAACTTTGTATTAAACTGATTCAAATTTGTTTTAACAAGAATCATATGTTTGGTTTAATACAGGAATAACATGGCTGCAATTTTTTTTAATAAAACACCATAATGTAATTGATCTCAGATTGCTGACAGCATGGCTATTATCTGTGAATAGGTTTGTACTGTAGGTTTGCTGATCTGAACATCATTAACTTGCTTTCGTTTTGTGGCACATCGTTACTGAAATTTAATGAACAATGCAGTCCATTGTCGTGGGTAGTAAAGGTACATAAAGTTTGCACACAAATTAAAGGAAGGAGAAAAGTAGAGAAGTCCCAAAACTTGGACAATTTCTGTTAAACTGTTTGCATGCAATGAGTATCATCTTGCAAAAAAGTGTCTGTGATGACAAAATTCCCAGAATCGATTGGAATTATTGATGAACAAGCATAGGCGTAGGAGGCGGGGGGGCTGGGGGGGCTGCAGCCCCCCAACCATAATTTTTGGTGAAAATTTGGGCAATATGCTGAGAATTTTTCGGGCACCTACTGAAAGAAGAATAATTTGCAATGTGTTTTTAAAAATTTTTGGTGAAAATTCGGGCAATATGGTGAGAATTTTTTCGGGCACCTACTGAAAGAATAATAATTTGCAGTGTGTTTTTCAATTTTTTTGGTGAAAATTTGGGCAATAGGCTGAGAATTTTTCGGGCACCTACCAGTGGCGGAGCGTCCATACAGTCAGGGGGCGGATGCCCCCCTGACCGACTCAAATGGACTGCTGGCGCCCTTTTCAGCTTTTTACCACTTTTTACTTATTCGCGATTATTGACTTTTTTATTGCGCTCTGAAATACCTATTGACATTTGTCACATTTTGTTGGTGCAATTTTCTGACAAATGGCGATGACACCTATTTATTCTTCGTTTATCTGCAAATTAGCAAGGCCCGGAAAGGGTCATTTCCTGCGATCTAGGGAGTATCGTTACTCAAAAAATTTCTGTACGCTCCGCGCCAACCTGTGGTGGCGCTCCGCTTAGATAGTGTCGAAAGCGCCCCTACAGACCATTTTCTCCCCCCTGACCAATACCCCTAGCTCCGCCACTGGCACCTACTGAAAGAAGAAGAATTTGCAATGTGTTTTTCAATGGTTAAACTTATATTATTAATTTTATGATCATTATTGTTGTAACGACTTCCCCAATAATTATAACCAATACGGAAGGGTAATAACACGGAAAATGATTGTATGTTATTGGCATGTGATGTAATAACCGAAGAATACCTATATGATATGCACATTAACATGTGGAACGCGCGCGTAGCGCGTGAAAAATTTTGGTTATATTTTTCGGGCAAGTCGTTACAGCCCCCCCAAATCAAATGAGGCTCCTACGCCTATGTGAACAAGTAAATATCTTTCATCCGCTGTAATCAAATGCATGAGAATATCTTATAGTTTGATTGTTTGCAATCTTTGTTTGAGTAATATTCGTTAGTTTTTGGGAAATTTGTCAGAAATTTGCAACCAGTACAAAAACACCCACATTGCTCAGATTTTTTAAAAATTAATATGTACATGTTTTAGACCAGCATTTTGAGGTCAATGGACTGAAGTTAAAGTATATGGATTTCAAAACAGCAGAAAAGGTAAAGTCTGTGACATTCTGCTACCATGTTTGCATTTGTAACAAAATGTTATGTTATGGAAATACTATTAAGTGCTTCTCATTGTGTCCACAAAATATTATATCCTCCAATTTTAATATTCATCATGTTTTTCTCTATTATTTATTTTTGGTCGGACTGAAATGCAACCATATCTATCCTAACTACTTAAAGAATATCACTGTGCCATTCTTTATTCAATTCTTTGCTCTATACTTGAGTATCAGTCAGTTGAAATACAATTTGAAAGCACAAGTAATTGTATCATAGCATGATGGTAGGTTGTAAAGTATGTGTGTAGTACTACACAAATGGAAAACAAGAGCCACTTCAATCTGTTTTTTTTTTCTTAAGTGATCGCACAGACTGTTCAGGAAAGAGGAAATTCCTGTTTGTCTTAGAAGAATGAATATGAGAAAACAAGCCAACATCTCCGCGGCCCTTTGTACAATTAACGCAAGAGAGTACTAATTAACTAGAAGACAATAAGACACACTCTTCATTATGTCAGGTCACATGCGACTGTTTGATGTTTTTATTTAAGATTAAGTTTACATTGTGAAAGGTGCATTTAGCATAAGCTTTGCCATTAAGACCCTCTCCTTGTATGCATTAATAAATTATATCGCTCCTTCTTAGTGAGAGGTATGCACTGGTTACAGTCAGTTTACATTAGTAAGATATATCCCTCCTTCTTAGTGAGAGGTACATGTGCACTGGTTACAGTCAGTTTACATTAGTAAGATATGTCCCTCCTTCTTAGTGAGAGGTATATGTGCACTGGTTACAGTCAGTTTACATCAGTAAGATATATCCTTCCTTAGTGAGTGGTACATGTGCACTGGTTACAGTCAGTTTACATTAATAAGATATATCCCTCCTTCTTAGTGAGTGGTATATGTGCACTGGTTACAGTCAGTTTACATTAATAAGATATATCCCTCCTTCTTAGTGAGAGGTACATGTGCACTGGTTACAGTCAGTTTACATTAGTAAGATATATCCCTCCTTCTTAGTGAGAGGTATATGTGCACTGGTTACAGTCAGTTTACATTAGATAAGATATATCCCTCCTTCTTAGTGAGAGGTACATGTGCACTGGTTACAGTCAGTTTACATTAGTAAGATATATCCCTCCTTCTTAGTGAGAGGTATATGTGCACTGGTTACAGTCAGTTTACATTAATAAGATATATCCTTCCTTAGTGAGTGGTATATGTGCACTGGTTACAGTCAGTTTACATTGGTAAGATATATCCTTCCTTAGTGAGTGGTATATGTGCACTTGTTACAGTCAGTTTTCATTAGTAAGATATATCCCTCCTTCTTAGTGAGAGGTATATGTGCACTGGTTACAGTCAGTTTACATTAGTAAGATATATCCTTCCTTAGTGAGTGGTATATGTGCACTGGTTACAGTCAGTTTACATTAGTAAGATATATCCCTCCTTCTTAGTGAGATGTATATGTGCACTTGTAACAGTCAGGTTACATTAGTAAGATATGTCCCTCCTTCTTAGTGAAAGGTATATGTGCACTGGTTACAGTCAGTTTACATTAGTAAGATATGTCCCTCCTTCTTAGTGAGTGGTATATGTGCACTTGTTACAGTCAGTTTACATTATTAGTAAGATATATCCCTCGTTCTTAGTGAGAGGTACATGTGCACTGGTTACAGTCAGTTTACATTAGTCAGATATTACCCTGGGGGGGGGGATGTCCCTGATATTAGACTATCCAATGCCAATAAAATACAATGAAAAGGGAGTACTAAGATATATTCTCTAAGTTACACCATGTATTATCATACTATTATTACTTTTATTTTTTTAGCACCTTTTAATTGCTGTATTTTGTATTAAAAGCTTTCCTTGTTGTTATTCAATTTAACACACATTTCAGGTATTAGAACTGCATGCCTCAGAGAGTGCCCTCTGCCAGCACGCTTCTCAACTCAAGCAGAAGGTGGGGATGCTACAAACCATGACGGGGAATCTCTCTAGCAAAGCTGAAGGTCTCGGACAAGTCCTTCAGGTAATATACGTTTAACATGAGGGAGAGTCCATTTAGGGGTTAGGGTAGTTTCATGATCACCACTTCAGTACAGATATTAAACCTTCAACATGAGGGAGAGTCCATTTCGGGGTTCTAGGGAAGATTTCATGATCACTAGTCCAGTACAGATATTATTTGTGCTATTGTGGAATTTTATATTCAATTATACAATATGGTCATGTATTTGGCTAGCTATTCATTCATTTGGTTTACACCTTTTATGACACATTAATTGTGTTAGCCTTGGTTCTTGGGGTTTTGCATAGAATATTTTCTGATTTTCTGTGACTTAAAGGCATTAAAGACTCGCCCCAAACAGCGTGCCGCCATCTTTAAAAAGTTAACTTTTCCATTGCTTGCAAATAAAGTTTTTCTCTTGTCGCTACAAAATGCAGACAGTAATGAAACGTGATACCTTGTTATATCTTTAGCTGGACCTGAGATGTCCATCGCTGTATCCTTTGTACACTGTGCTGTGGGTATTGACCGCAGCTGTATGTACTGACTGTACACTAGTGACTAATTACCGACGGTAGCAAGCTGAGTGTGTATTTTCTGGGATCGATGGTGGTGTCTAACACTTCTGTTACACCTCATTCGAAAAACTAGGTCAGATTACCGGCATGAGACGTTTCTTTGTGCCCGAGTCTTCACACCCTTTAAATTCCCTCCCTTTCTTTTTTTGGCTTTGTGACATCAGGAGAAGAGAATAAGCACTGCCTGTGAAGTTATGGTGAAGTACGTTGACAATCTCCGAGTGATGCTTGACCGTAAGAAAGAAGAGTTGGAAGATGCAAAGTAAGCACCATTCATCCATTCTATCATCCAGTGATTAAAATGGAAGAATAACGGTAGAGTAGTCTGACAATAGGGCAGGAAGAAAAAAGAATGGGATAGGGGAAGCAGGGGTTGGGGGGGGAATGGGGTGGGGGGAAGCATTGCAGATATGTAGACTAGTGGTCAACATTGATGGACAAGGTTGTAAGGAAAATGAGTTAGAATAGTCATGGTAATATCTGACTATTTTGAAAGTGCAAAGTGTTACCGATTTCAGGAAGGAGAGGTTTCCAAAGAAGTTTATCCACAAATGCTCATCCATAGTTATGGGAAGGATAAATATTTGCATTATAAGCTGTGAAAGGGATTTGCGATTTCAAAAGGAACCCAGTAACAGAATTTTTCCAACTGATACTTATGCTTTACAGCTTCTCAATAATCCATGACAAACAAGTTTATATGTCTTACCTGTGTGCTCTAACAAAACTTCAGTCAAGTCAAAATCTCGTAAGAACATTTATGAAAAAATTAAAACCTACGATAAGATGTTGATTTAGCCTCAAGAGAATCTCAAGTTGTATCTTGGGCTCATAGGGTTAACAAAAATTGGTATCATATTTTTATCTTTACAGGAAGGTTATTCAGGAGAACAGGTTATTCTTTCGTCCAACTTCGGCAGTTGCAGATGGTAGGAATGTCTTCTACTTGTTTCTTGAAAATTCTTAATACACAAATATGTGAACAAAATCACCTGCCACCCACTCCCACCCCTCACCCTGTGAACAAAATCACCTGCCACCCACTCCCACCCCTCACCCTGTGAACAAAATCACCTGCCACCCACTCCCACCCCTCACCCTGTGAACAAAATCACCTGCCACCCACTTCCACCCCTCACCCTGTGAACAAAATCACCTGCCACCCACTCCCACCCCTCACCCTGTGAACAAAATCACCTGCCACCCACTCCCACTCCTCACCTTCCCAGTTGCCAATGATTTTCATCTAAGTACTGTTATTGCAGATTGCAGAACAATCTTCTTCAGGGTCAGAATTAACTGAAGGCACAGACAGTACATTGCTGTCAGTCAACCCTGCCACTCGCCCTTACATTTGAAAATGCGCCATTTAATACCACTGCCATAACAGTTTACCTGCCTCGGGCATTTTAATAGGCTCTCGTGGTAGATCGGGGGAGATTTGAGCTGATGCTCGTTTCCTTCGCTAGGCTTGGCGAGTTGATTACGTAACACGCATGCTATTGTTCTAGACTAATAACCTAAAAAGGTGCAGAAGTGGACAGTGGCGAAAAATGAACGGCAGTCATACTAAAGGGCAGATTTTCAAATGAAGTTATTCCGTTAGCGACTACAAATCAAGTTACCATAGACTCTTTCATTATTATCCTGATCATCAAACTTCATTTATCTAAAGCAGGGCTGGTACATTTGTCCGATAATTTCAGCGGTAATCGCATTGTGTCCTAACAGAAGTGGGAATATTACCACGGTGCAAATGTTGATTATTTATGATTTTCCATGCAAATGCCAGACCATTTCTGTAATTTCTGTGGTGGGCCTTGAACTGTCTAGATATAATAATAATAAGAATGAAACAATGAGCCATTGATTGTTAACAAAGGCTATGGAAAAAAATAATAATAATAAAAAGGTTTATATTTTGTTTGTTTAATACTCTGAAATGCTTTATTTTGCTTTTCCTTCCCTATAGGTCCCTCGCATCCTACCTATTTATTGTTTCAGTTTGTACAGTGTCATGGTTGATGTATTTTCCCCAAGTACTCTCTGCTTTTTCATTGTATTTATTTTTGTTAGGGGGCATTGTGTAGTCTTATATCAGCTGGGCATATTTACCCCCTCTCCCCTCCCCCTCTCTCCCTACCCCTCCCCCTCCCCTCTCTCCCTACCCCTCCCTCTACCTACCCCCTCTCCCTACCCCTCCCTCTCCCAACCCCCCAAAAAAACTTTATGTATGCTTTTTCTAACTGGTGCTCTTCTTGTTTTCCTCCCTGCAAACTGCAACTACATATATTTGCTATAATCTTCACAATTTTCCTTGGTAAGTACTAGTCTATTTGTCTATCTTTCCAAAGATTATTTATCATCAAGCTTGTAATGATGTTGTGATTTTTATTTGCATAATAAACACACTTTTTTTTTTCCCTATAAAAGATTTTTGATTGTCAAAAAATAATGCGTACTTGCTTTCCCTTTAAAGAGGACATCGAAATACATCCTTTGTATTATGTATCCATAATATGACAAAGTTGATTTGTAGTTTACACAAATTTTGAGTTTTTAACACTGTTTTTAGAAGCATTTTCATGGTTTTCTGTTTGTGTTTACTCCCTCAAGATTTATTTGCATATGACACACTCTTTTTTTTGTTCCCTATAAAAGATTTTTGATTGTCAAAAAATAATGCGTACTTGCTTTCCCTTTAAAGAGGACATCGAAATATATCCTTTGTAATGTATCCATAATATGACAAAGTATATTTGTAGTTTACACAATTTTTTTGAGATTTTAACACTGTTTTTAGAAGCATTTTCATGGTTTTCTGTTTGTATTTACTCCCTCTAGAATTAAAAGACTCTAGTGCGAGAACTAGGAGAACCTCAGTAGGTCCATTGATGGGAAAGGTAAGATATTTAATTTTTTTTCCAAATTTCGGAACGAATATGATATTTCTCACCCATCATTTTTGTTGATTTTTTCCTTTTTCATGATCAAAAATTTGTTCATGTAATTTGTACGGGTTTAAATGTATCATTTCCAAATTGTGAAACAGAATCCAGTAAATCTTGTAAGGAGTAATTTAAATGCTTAAAGAAATATTTGTACAACTATGAAAGTTTGTTTCTTATGTCTTTGGAGCACAAAATTGAGTCCATGTCTTTCTCAGGTTGTGAAGGAACATCCAGTTGTTAATTATGAAAGACAATAACATTTCCAAGGTTGTCTGTACTTTCCCAGCATCTCCAATGTTTGTGAGACACATGATGCTTCATTATATTGTCTCCCCCTCCCCTCCCCATCCTCTCCCCTTCCTCTCCCCCATCCCCCCTGATAAAAGTGAGTTACAAATGTTTGTTTGTATTTTCTGTAGCTTGGCAACACATCCATCATTGTCATTGACTATGCTTTACACTGCCTAGTTTTTGGGCATATCCTTATGCACAATTTGTTATCTACCTTTTTTATGGTGACATTAATTTTTAATTATAAAGTTCTTGTCCTCTTAAGTGCTTTGTCTTAAGGAAGGGCAGCCTGCTGAAGCAAAAGGTGAGAATAATTTTTATGAAGGAACTTGCGGAATTTGTTCAAATTTCATGTTTTGATATAGTGCCCTCAGTCGTTGGTTAACTTTCAGAAGGGCAGGAAAATGGCTTCAAGTGATTTTTAGGGACAAGTCTCTGTCGTCATTCTGAAAAAGGAAAAAAAAAGGAAAGGATATTTCGGTTATTTTAATATTTCTAAGGATGAAAATGATGGTTCAACTGAATCTTCTTGAAAGTATTTGATAATTTCCTTATGAAATGACAAAGAGGGCGCCACTGAAAAACAAAGATATGGACATGGAGATGGAGATGAAATGTTAACATCACTGGAACGATACATGCACTGTACAGTTACCATCTGCCTTGGATTGTGTACAATCTGGTTATTACATTATCTGTTGTACTTCGGCTGCCTGCTTCTACTGTCAGTTCAAGTTTCTCTTGCAGCTAATAGATAACAGCGGAGGCCAGAACATATGTCAACAAAGATGTCAAACATGATCATTTGACAAGTTTTTTTTCCCTCCAGAATTGTAGCTTTGCTTAATATTAGACTGCTTGGTGTGTGACACAATTACTAATGTTAGCATTCTGCAAAGGCACTATTCCTTTAAACTATATTTCATCTTTCTAAACTGGAATGCTTCCAGGTGAGACATGTTTCAAAGTCTTTGATTCTGCAGCAGGAATGTTCCATTAAAACCTTGAAAACTGATTTTCTAAACTTCTGCCTTCTATATTTCCAAAATGCAGGGTGTTCACCTGAGTCTTGGTAGCATCAGCAGCAGGAAAGTTCCTTTAAAACCTTGAAAACTGATTCCTAAACTTCTGCTCTCTATATTTCCAAAATGCAGGGTGTCATCTAAAGCTAGGAATGTTCCTTTAAACCCTTGAA
>KN884901.1:80339-102518 GCA_000934455.1 Apostichopus parvimensis | reverse complement strand
CTACCCATTGATATTAACCAGGACAGTGTAAAATTTCACCACGAAATTTAACCAGGCTTTCCTGGTTATATCTACCAGGATTTTGTTAAAATCTCATTCACCAGGCAATTGGTGATGATCACCAGGATATATAGGGTAGCATATAGACGCAACTCCTGGTGAAAATTTCACCAGGAACTGTTGGTGCCCGCCCCTAGCGCGGCGTTGTGTTTCATATGTACAGTGTTTCATATAGTGTAAATATCGATTTGAGAATTACCTGTCTATTAAACCTTACACTTTCGATGTATGCACTCCCGGTTTAAAGTCTTGTTTGTATCATCACCCTCCTCTTACCGAGTCCCGCCACTTCGATTGGTTCCCGGACAGGGAGTTCACCACACCAGGACGTTGGAAGCGTTATACTATCTTAACCTTCCACATGTATGTATTCGTTAGATTGCAATTTCTATAGTGATTCCAGTTTTTACCCCGGTTTAGAATTTTGTTAGACTAATGTAACCAACAGAAAGAGAAAAGGGGACGTAACCAAGAATGCCCCAGTCTTGCTTTACCGCAACGGACTGGGGGAGGGGAGGATGAGAAAATGGCCTATGACCGCTCTCCACTCTGGCGCCGGGACCGGTATCAAACATGATATGTATCAAAGCAGTGATTTGTAAACGTGCCAATAAGTTTGCCGTCCCAGTTTCGTGTACAAAAATATCCAAAGTAGAGGGGAGCTTTTGGAATTATCATAATTCGTAGAAAATGTTGGTTATCATCCATAACAATTTTTGTCTTAAATTATGCAGCTACAGCATTGTTTTAATGTGATAAAGAAGCTTCCGATTTAGACAAGCGTGCGATTGCTGAAACCGTATGTACACGACTTCAATGTGGTTACTTTATATGTCAGTTACGGCATTTTATGTTTCTGTGTCTTTCCAACAAACATGGTTTTTGTAATCGAAATCAAATTCAATTAGAATTTTATTTGGTATGTTTTATTTTGGCTATTTCTATGACATTCATATACTTGACTGGTGAATTCCGCACAACTTACAGTAGGACTAGGACGAGTAGAATGTGTTATTGTACCGTCTGACAAGGTGGATATTAATTGGATGATCTGTCATGGATTTATCAGGGTTTAAATATTTCTCACTAAACTAATAAAAAACGTACTCTGCGGACAGTATTGCACTCAAGAGAGTGGTAAACGACTTACTTCAAGTGTTGTGGCTTCCTTGGAGTTCGACACCCATTTACCTCTGGAAGAATCTAAATGGAAACCATGTTCAGTCGGTGTCCATGAAACTGGAAAGAAGAATTATATAACGATTTTCTTTATAGATCAAGCACGTTAACAAACAAAAATGGTATACATAATTACAAGGTAAATGTATGATCAAATATTGATATTCTTCGTTGACTTTTACAATATAACAAAGGATCACAAATTGCTTTTGATGAGTAACTCATTTAGTTGTTTCTATATTCTTACCTTGAATGTTACGTAACTTCGTAAATGGAGGAAGAGAACCCACGAGAAATGACAGAGGTAACAAACAATCAATGAATCTGTAAAATAAAATGTGATTTGTGGGTGGTGAATGTGTTAAATGATTGAGACATTGTAATGTTATCCAACATTTGTAAGGTAACTATAGTGTAAAGGTAGAGATGTATCTATCATTAAGTATGTATACATAAATCATTTAGTTAAAAGTTACCGTATATTCAAGAACACAGTTCCACAGTTTGCTGGTTGGTAATTTCTCGTTCAGTAAGTTACGTGAATATAAACATAACAGTAAGTGGTATGTGATTACTTACGACAATTTCGTCAGCCTTTGACATTGTACTGCATAGGATAAAAATCCTACTACTTGGTCCTGGGTAAATTCTTTTCCCTTGTTCGTTTTAATTTGTAGTTCCTCTAAAGTGGACAGTACAGGCACACTATCTCCATTTTCCAGGATTATGTTACTTTGGTCTGCCGAGCTAAATGATGCTAGTCTGAGACTGGTAATCTTGATCTAAGGAAACACAATTTTGAAATTATCACACAACAGTACGCAGTCATGAGAACTACATGTATTTTTATATCTATGATTGTGAATTAATATTACAGTGTTACAAAAACAAAGAACATATTTTCTATGTTTATGACTGACAGGATGGTACATGCAAACCCAATTGATTATATACAAAATTAAAGAACTTTTAACCGGCGAAAAAAAGGAAAATTGATGTGTGAGATATTTTCTTCGAATGTACGACAGTAATAGAGATCGGAGTCCAACCAACCGTTATTATTAGTATGATTATTATACAATAATTCAGTTAGAAATAATTTTCATTGCATCAGTACCACATCCCCCCCCCCCAAAAAAAAAAGGGATAGTCGGATAATTTGTCGAAGTATATAGATTTGGTCTATCACGTGCAGCTTAGTTGTTGTAATAATGTTATTCTACATACTCTGTACAGCATTTTTATCTAGCTAAATATTTCAATTTATTCACGTCAGAAGTCAAAGATCCCTTTGGACCGAGATCCAGTTTGCCAAAGTTAAGATCTATCGGAAATGAGTAATCCCAAAAGACAGAAGATCAACATAAACATGAGAAAGTGTTATTGGTTTTGTTATCATAAAATCAAGGTTAAAAGTAAGTTACGTTATACTCTTCATAGTTTATTGGTTACGTCTTCAAATCTGTCATAAAAGTTAATTGATATGGATGTCTCAATTGCATGATTAGCGTGCTGGTACGGCAATTGTACATTGTATCCATTCTCAAACCTGAAGTTTAATAAACATATGGTTGATATCGTACCTGAAGTGTTCTTCAGAATCATACACTTACCTTCTGACTGCTGCATAGACTGATCATCACCTGTACACCGTTTCCCTGTATGAAACTCGAACATTGTTTGCACCTTTTTCTGTATCCCATGGAGATTACCCGCTTTCAAAGCACGCAGAAGAGTCGTGATATCTGTTTCAGTGATTTCCCCTCTCTCCTCCATATATTGAACCATACGGTAATTACGACTATCCTTATTTTGTAGCAAATCGATTTTCGCGGGTGGATAATTTAATAAGGTGGCAAGGTGCAAAATATTCTCCTCAGTTAGGATATCAGCTAATTTAGCTTTGAAACTACCAAAACCTGGTAAAATAAACAATAACACGAATAAGTCACTTGTCATATATTCCTGATGAGTTGTGAGGGACCTTATGACTACTTCATGAACAATATAATCCACATGTATTAAATATGTATTAAATTTTAATAAAATACATATTAATTCAAGAATAAGACGAGAATGGTATAACTAACCATATGTAGGCCAAAAATGAAGAAACAAACAGATCTGTACAGATTGTATACCAGTCTAAGAGACTATGTATAGTCTAGATGTTAGTGAATGCTAAGAAGAACCCATGAAACGTACATTCCAGATGTTAGTGTGTATCTTCTGCAAAAAGATGTCGTTTGAACGAATAACAGTTAATCCGAAAGACCACTCACAACCCCTCTCCCACCCCCCCCCCCCATTGATGTTGTATTGCTGATGTGGAATCTCCAATTGCTATTCATTATAGTGACAATCGTACCTGTCCAAGTATTCTTCTTTTCTGCGGTTTCTACCACATGCTTGAAATTGGTAGCCATCGTACCTATGGAAATTACAATAATGTAGCGATTATATTTACTAAAAATTATATAAATAGCTATGTTAGTTGTATACCGGTTTGAACTAATGTGTTAGTACAATGGAGACGTTTACGACCTTCCATCGTCGTCGTCACCGTCACTGTCGCCACCGTCATCATCGCCACCGTCATCATCGCCACCGTCATCATCGCCACCGCCACCGCCACCATCACCATCACCATCACCATCACCATCACCATCACCATCACCATCACCATCACCATCACCATCACATTCACCATCACCATCACCATCACCATCACCATCATCATCCTCCTCATTCTCATCATCATCATCATCCTCTTTCTCATCATCACCCTCCTCCTGCTCCTTATTATCCTCATCCTCATCCTCCTCACCGTCCTACTCCTCACCCTCCACCTCCTCATTCTCGATATCCGTATCCTCCTCATCCACCTTAGCATCATCATCATAATCTCCGTCATCATCATGATCATCAGCATTATTATTGTATCATATACAATTCCATACCGGTCTCTATCCAGTAAATTATGATGCTCCCCGCAGACACATAGTCACGCTGGCAAATTGACACACTTGAAGTTATTAGCCCCTAATGTACTGTAACGTGAATGGTCTTTATACGCCTCCGTAATAAGATGTATAACAGCTTACTGTGCACATATGTACATAACCAGCCATTCATGAATATTCATGTTGTCTCTTGGGCTTATTTGTAATTTTGGAGGGTTAAAAGATAATTAATGGGTTTAACATTCTAATTAAGAGAGGTTTGGTATTAGTCAATCAATATTATCATTGACTTACATTCATACGGCATATCTGCATATGTTTAGGCGATAATGATGTTGTTGTTTAGAAAATAGTTAAAGGGATTATACTCAATATGTTGTATATTATCGTTGTTTAGTTTATATACCAGAGTGAGACAACGGAACGCACGGAATTGCACCTTTTACAATCAGGCATTCACATTCACAAAATTAATTAGGTGACTTTTCTTAAAAAGTAAATTGTGCGCAGATTTTTTTTCTACTCGTAACCTAGCTTGGATATCTAGCTACTTGGTAAAGCAACCACCGGAGTCTGACTTTGCTGCAGGAGTGGTGAAGGTACTATACTTTTGGCTATGTAGAGATACTAGGAACCCTACAGTAAGATATATTGTATCTCCTTTCACTTTTTGCCTATATCAATGGAGTATTCACATTGTTTCCCTCATATACTACCTATGAATCATATAACAATATACCACATAACTAACACTTGTAACCACGATCATATCTCTCATATTGAAGGTCACTTTGTCAAGTTGTATATGTGCACATCTGTCATATGACAATGTAGGACATAGGAAGGTCTTTATTTTAACGAAGAAGCACAATATAATCAGTTTGCAATTATTTGATCTTTATTATTACAACACTTCTTTGTCACTTCTTTCCGATCGACGAGATTGTTTACTTTATGATAAGTTAAATGGGTTTTATTGACAAGTCGCAGCTATCCTATTTCAATCTGTGTAACAAACATGTATATTAGTTAATGATGAATAAACGGTAATTGTTATTTCATCAAATTAGCTAACGTATATACACATAGCCTAAAGATGACATTTGAATTGAACGGTTAAAAAATAACTTGTTAAACCGTGAAACCGTTGAACGGTTGTCACCACAAATATATTCTAAGACTGAAGAGTAGAAGCCAGTTCTGTGTTGTTTCATTTGCAATGTACATTAACATATGTAATTGGCAAGCATAATAATATACAAAAACGTTGATTTATATAACTGTGCGTTTCATAACAATCACTTTGTGTTGACCAAGTTGGATAAAGAAAACCATACGAATTTGATGTTTGGGGAATATTGTATATTGGCAAACGACATTTGCTTTTCTTTTTTAAGACTTCCTTTCCGATATGGTCTTTTAGGAACGGAAACGTATTTTCATTGCTGGATAGATAACTAAATAAATTCATAGAAACAGTAGGCTGCTAAATGAAAGTATCTTATTGCAGGATCCAGTAGATGTGGGCAAAAACCGCACCGTAAAACCTATCATAACAGTACGACATAGCACAAAGGAAGACATTTTCATATGTATTGTTCGTTTACTAAGAACATTTTCTACCATCACATTAACTGTTTCACTTACTGTACCAGTTAAATACTTCTGTCAGATACAGTACTTTCAATAGGACAGATTGGGGTGATCAAAACTTCTCGCATAACCAATGGAATCTGTAAACCGATGGATGTATATGGTCATTTTCACAATCAGTGGTGTAACTTTTGTACACTCAGGGCCAAAATTTCAAACACCATATATATTGAAATTTTTACTAACATCACATGTTAAAGGGTTCAAATTTTTGTAACTTCAACTTTTCGGAGCTTAAACATATACGTTTATGGGTGTAATTTTTCGATGACTGTATGACTCTAGGAAACTTTAAGCAAAAAGATATATTTTTAAGCAACCATATTTACACAGAGTTAAAACAGTACTCTGATTCAAGTAAACTTTAAAATGCTTATCATTATATGTTACTTAAAAATGAAAAGGATTTGGCAGAAAGTTTTTAATACTATTGCAGATATTTCCATGTTAACTGAAAATGTATTGGAAATCAAGGATTGTTTTTCTTAATTTCAACTTTAAACTATTTAAAAAAAGATAAGGCCAAGTCAAACACCCTAAATAATGTCTCCTCACAGAGGGCTAATATCCAATCCAAGTTGCACAAAAATCCATGCAGTTTTGCAAAAGTTGGAATTTTCCCACTTACGCGTTTCGGAGGTGACGTTAACATTTTACATGTGTTTCGGAGGTGACAAAAATGTTTACAAGTTGTTTTAAAGGCTTTTTTGCTAATAACAAAGAATTAAACACTTAATCTCAATGTATATTCAAAACATCTTTATCAAACACTGATTTAAATAAAAAATATTTCTGCCAAGTAGCAGAGAATGTACATCAACTACCTGTACAACTAGTGAAACAAGTGAATGAATACAGAACACAGAATACAATAGTTTTATGTTATAAAAGATAGGTAAATGTCAGGTAAAGCAAATATGGGCATTTGAAAAGCAATTGTAAACATTGGGTTGAATTCTCTTAATGTAGCACTCAAATTTGCAAATGATTATCTCACATACAACATATTGTATATACCTTCAGTCTCTTTTGTTTCGGAGGTGACGCTAAATGTTTACACAACCCAGAAGGCTTGATTCATGCTAAAACACATAGAACTTACCTTGGAAAGTATGAAAAACATAAGAAGGATATGTCGATAATATTTTAATGACATTCATGATACTAGAACTATGACTGCTTTTGCTGCCATTCATGATAACTTGGAGACGATTCTGTATCCATTCAAAATCATTTGGTTAAATTCACACTGTTTTGGCTAATTGCATATGAAATATTATACCACAAAGAAATGATAAACATTGCGTAGCCATTAGCCATTCTGACTGCTAGTTACAGTATCATTTATGTTGGTTACACTTTTGGCAGTGAAACTTACCGTCACATTCCTGTAACCTTTTACAAATTCGAAGAGGACATTCAGTCTAATATTCTGGGAAAAACACATCATTAACATGACCTAACCACAGTCAAAGTTTCAGTGAAAAGTTAGGTTAACACTTGTCAAAAACTGCATAAATGATGGGCTAAAATCATTTAACAGCAGCTTGGCTACTATGGCCTTGTTCACATTTAAGAATGCACCCGTACGTCAAGTCCGCAAGGGCAATTAATTCCCTTAGTGTGAACACTCCTTTACTCATACTTCAAGTCGGCATGCAGTCTTAAGAATTTATCCTCCTTTCTGGGGTTTCATTCAATCGCTATCTCAATAAATGTAATGTGAATGGTTGGAGACTTAATGGTGACCCGAGATTTCCGATATATCAAGTTGCAATTGCCGTGGACGGGTAGTACGTACATGTATGTGTTTGTCAGAGCGTTGCCCTTCTTAACAGAAACACTACCCAACGATGCTATTCGTGAACCCATATCATTTTCTTTGAACCGATTTGACCAACACTGCAAGAAAGACGCGGTAACGGTTGTGAGACAAAAACAAACTAAATGACAGTCCACTTAAATCTACTGTAATAACCTGAAATTCATTGTATGCCGTACTGACAGATTTTTGAAGAGGCCAAACTCTGTAATTTGATGGTTATTTCAAAAAGGATGATTTTGGGTTCGGTTGCTATGGAAGTTAGTAAAAGGCTAAAACCATTACGTCTGACCTGGCCTATAATGAAGTTGCACTAGCCTACTGTATACAGATACAGTAGACCTTACTAGGTCTTTAGACCTAACATTAAATGCCTTCGATGTTAGATTAGCCTCAAATGCGACATCAAGCAGTAAAACACTGACTAGCAAGATCGTTTGCTCATCCACTTGAAGGGTTTGGAAGAAATTCAAATCTGGGTTAACATGTTATATGGTAATGCCGGAGTGGTTTGAATACAGTATACTGTTTATGTGCGATGATTGTACGTTGCCGTGCAGTGGTGTACAGAGTAGAAAGTACTTGTACAGCACATAAGACAACATAAAGCACAGGGGTAATGTAAACAGCTGATATGACCGTTTCACCCCTGCGCAGTATATTAATCTCGCAAGCAGACGAAACTTACTCGTTCTGAAATGTGAATGCGTCTTGTTCTTAACTAGTTGATCCTCCTCGCGGACTTAATATCAATAATCGCCCAGGTTGCATTCTTAAATGTGAACAAGGCCTAAGAGACCATCTGGAGCAACAATCTAGAGTTAAATGAGTTTTCACTCTATAAAGGTTAGTTGTTTGTAATTGGTTGTTAAAGGCATTAAAGACTCGCCCCAAACCGTGTGCGGCCATCTGAAAAAGTTAACTTTCTGTTGTTTGTAAGTGACGTTTTGTTCGTGTCGCTACAAAATGCAGACAGTAATGAAACGTGATACCTTGTTATCTTTAGCTGGACCTGAGCTGTATCGTTTGTACAATGTGCTGTGGGTATTGACCGCAGCTGTACTGACTGTACACTAGTGTCTAATTAACGACGGTAGCAAGCTGTGTGTGTATTTTCTGGGATCGATGACCAGTGGTGTCTAACACTTCTGTTACACCTCATCGAAACTAGGTCAGATTACCAGCATTAGACGTTTCTTTTTGCGCCAGTCTTCACACCTTAAAGTTAAGAAAAGGGAGGGGAATTCCCTGTTCAAAATTTTATGTATTTTTGGGAAATCTCTTTTCAGACAATTTGCTGTGATAACAACAGCTCATTAAAGAAGCAATAAGATAATTTCTTTTTGCTGCAAATGTTACAGCAGCAGGTCTACATATTGTAAACATATATTCTGAACTTTTGTAGGATATTTACCTGGACCAAATAGTAGAGCCCTCTGTGGTAATTGTGGGAATCATGCAAATTAATGTGTATACTGATACAGGTCAACATGATGCAAAATTAAACCTGGGAACATGTACTCAACAGCACTGTAGAACTCACAGTTCTAAGGCAACATACAACTGCAGCACAAATGTATGCACTAGTAGAATATTTCAGAAATATGCTCAAACAAAGGGACAGTTCAGTATATTACATGTAAACAATCAATGTCACCTCCGAAACAATAGCAAAGACCACAGGCAGATTAAGCTAATATCTGATAAATTTGTCCCATGTTAATAAAGTTTTAAAAACTGCATGTTTCGTGATTGTGATCTTTTATGGACCGCACTTCGTTACTAATTGATCATTTCATTCAAGTTTATTAATAGCACTAATGTAAGCAATGGGTATGTTATCTCTTGTCCAGAAAGGGGAAAAAGTGGCAAAAAAACACATATTTGTCATTTATTCATCAACTGTGCATGTGAGAGTTTCATTAATACTTTCTTCAGGTTGTTACAGTGTTTTCTAAGGGAGATTAAGTCATCCATTAGCAAATGATGGTACACAAACACACACAAAGATGAAGTAGGTACCTTTACTACGATATATGTAAAATTACTATAAATACAACTACAAACAATCCAAGTTCTTGCGTGTTTCGGAATTACTCATCAAAAGAAGATAACTTGATACTAATATTATGCGTTAGTGATAAAACTTGCATGGTTGTATATATGTTTACGTTTAACACACTCAGCTTGGTATGAAAATACACGCTGTGAGTAAGATCACACTTTTCCCGACTTTGCTAAGTACACTGATATAACGCAACTATTACTTGCAATACCCATTCTACGCGTTCCTTCATTTGCGCTAAAAAAAATGTGAGTTAAAATATTCCTTTGATCTATCACGTGAGTTCAGCAACCATACGTTTGGTTATTTTTACTGTCGATGTGAGTATAACTTCACGAATAACTTCGCAATGCAAATATTCTCGTGACAATGGTCGACTCGCTTTTCTGCTTCCAAAGGACAAATCAGTCGTCGTTTTAGGCAAGTTGTTGGCCAAAATTTCGCCAAAGACAAACACAGAGTACGTTAAAGAGTGTAATTTAATGTTCATGTAAATATAATAAAGTGTTCTAAAGAATTAAAGCCGTAATCGCCAAAACACTGTCAACTTTGTGTGGCGGGCCATTGAAGGATAATGTATAGGCTATACGTTTAATCATATAGGCTACTACAAAGTATTGTGATAGGCCCCATAAAGTCCTTCTATGATAGCCATATTGGTACTAACGGTTATTATAGAAGATAGGTGTATATATGTATGGTGAACGCTGCATGGTACAAGCCTACCCCTGCTTCTTTTGCCAAGATCTTGGAATGTAATAGACTCGCTAGCGAGCATATAGGCTACTCTTTCTGCCAGTGATATTCCATTTTATGTAAAAAGGGCAACGGTCTTGTTGTTCAACCCTGGCTTTAGCAGTAAAGTGTGCTAGCCAAGGCTAAGGCTATTCAATTGAACACTTAAATTTGAAATGCAGTAAAGTTGGGCAAATTATAACGTCACACAGACCTTGATAGTACACACTTTATTAAGTAGGTAGTTGTAGCTTAGGCTATAACCAGTAATTCAAGCGATCAAAAATCTAAACTAAACTTTAAATAAGCTAGTAATGGCCTACCTAGGCTTAGGCTAAATAAAGTATAGGGAGCCTATACCTCTAATTCTGATTTTAGGGAAATTAGGCTAATGACTTAACTATGGATGAAAATCAAAACTTGGTATACATGTGTTTCCAATGTCATCAGTACCAGGCTGTGATATTTAGAAGATTAATTCAGCACTTACGGTTAGTTCATGAACACGAGCCAAATTTTAGTGTTAGGTGTGGGATACATGGTTGTGAAAAAGTATACACTAAGGTGGATTCCTACATAAAACATATACAACGTAACCACAGAGGGTTTCAGATTGATGCTCCTTCCAATGCAATTGAAGAAAATTGCTTGCAAGACTACCATTGTGAACCATCTGTTGCAAATGCAGAAAAAGAACAAATACTGTATGATCCTGGAATAGAAATAGGTTCAAACAGAGATAATGAAGAACAACTAGAGCATACAGGACAAAATATCCAGGATGCTGTAGGCTTGTTCACCTTGAAATTAACAGAAAAACACAGCTTGCCAAGGACAACAGTAAGTACACTATTGAAAGATATACATTCATTACTTGCAACAGCTCAAAATCAACAATTTGCACAAGTTAATGCTGCATTAGAAACAGAAGGACTCAACACAGAAAGGACTAGTGTCATATTAGATATTCTAGAAAGGAATTCGCCACTCTCTGCCCTAGATTACTTCAGCAGTGAGGCTCATCAGAAAGAATTTGTTTTGAACAACACCACCTATGTAGCCCCAGTAGAGTACATCGTCGGCGATATCAACTGTAATAAGACTGAAGTAGCTACATACATGTATGTTCCTATTCTGGAGAGTCTTAAATCTCTTCTTAAACATAATGATGTTTTGGATGAAGTGTTAAACACACACAGGCATTGTCAAGATGGTGTCTTACAGAATTTTTGTGATGGATCATTATATCAAAGTAATAGGATTTTTAAAACACAGCCATCATTACAAATTCAATTGTTCTTTGATGATTTTGAAGTATGCAATCCTTTAGGAAGCTACAGGAAAAAACAAAAGCTCAATGGGATGTACTTTACAATTGGTAACCTACCTGCAAAGCATAGAAGCAAGCTGAGTTCAATACAATTGGTATGGCTGTGTAAGACAACTCTTTTAAAGAAATTTGGCTTAACACATGTTGCAAAACAGTTGATCACTGATTTAAAAGTTTTAGAAACAAAAGGGCTAACACTGGAGGTACATGGAGAACAGTACAACATGAAAGGCACGGTATCATTTGTTGTAGCTGATAATTTAGGCAGTCATGGCATTGGAGGTTTCATGGAAGGTTTCACTGCCAACAGAATTTGTCGGAGTTGTATGTGCACCTACAAAAGTTTGAAGCAACCACATTTAGCAAGTCACTTCAGAGAAAGATCTATTGATGGACATGAACATCAATTGCATATGGTGCAACAACATCCAAATTTGTCTTCGGTGTATGGTGTCAAACATAATTCCCCACTAAACAAGTTGTCATTCTTTCATGTTATCAATGGACTCCCTTTTGATGTAATGCATGATTTGTTAGAAGGAGTCTGCCCTCTTGTTTGGACTAAAGTTCTTACTTCCCTAGTAGAAAGAAAGCATTTAACTATCTCCAAAATAAATGAAGCACTTCAAAATTTTAAGTATGTAGGAGCAGATAAATCATCAAAACCATCTACTGTACTGTGGTCATCAGGAAAAGTGGTCTTGAAACGAAAAGCATCACAGATGTGGTGCTTCTGTAGGTTAGCTCCACTGATGTTTGGTAGAAATGTGCCTGCTGGAGACAATGTTTGGGAGTTGGTTCTTCAGTTAAATGACATCCTAAGTCGTGTGTTTGCTCCAAAGCAAAGTGGTCAGATGATAGCATATTTGCATGGTGTTGTTGAAGATTTCCTTAACTACTATTTGTTGATTTTTCCAGAGGGTGGTTTAACACCAAAAATGCACTATTTAACACACTACAGTAAACAAATGGAACAGTTTGGTCCACTTGTTAATTGCTCAAAAATAAGATTTGAAGCTAAACATAGCTATTTTAAAGACCTTGCTAGGAAAACAAAGAATCGCAAAAACCTAGCCAAAACACTTGCGTCTCGACATCAGAATTTAATGAGTTATTACTCCCGTGCAGTAAACTTCTTCGGAACTGATAATGTAATGTCCACAGGATTAAAGGAACAAAGTGTTCTTTCATTTAGTCCGAAGGTTAGAAATTTAATAGTACAACATCTTCAAACTGACAATATACAAGTTGCATCTTCTGTTACAATCAATGGTACTTTGTATAGACCAAATTTCGTAGTAGCATCTGACGTCATGGAAGGTGTGTTGGTCTTCGCAAAAATAGAGACAATATTGTTACATAACTCAGAAGCATACTTTTTGTTAAAGAGCTTTATGGATTGTAAATTTCATCGTACTTATTACTGTTACATTGCAACAGAAAAATTATCGGGGCCTTATCTGTTAAAACCGGAAAATATGTTAGACTATCATCCCCTGTCTGTTGGCTCAACTGAATATGGTTTATGTTTGGTTCAAAGGTATAGATATGTAAAAGAATTTCCATAATTATGTGAAATGGAATTATCTACCTCTCTTCTTATTTCATTTACAGTTACAATGGCAGTTTGTTCAGAACTGTCATTTGCGATTTCATTTTTAAAACCTGAAGAATTTGCAAAGGCAATGGACTTTTGTGGATCATTAATATTAGACGTTACTGATACAGTGATGGGAGAAAATAGGACAATAGTGTGCTTTAAAGTTACAGCCTTTCTTAATGTTGTAAATCTTTGTTTCACAGAACATTGGGATGTAAGGGTACATGTTTTAAATAATACCTGTGTTTGAAGAAGTCCGTACAGTACAAAATATGGCCATTGTCTTATTAGTGTCCTTTGGAACAGAACACCGGGTTCTATCAGCAACGCAAACCGAGGTCATTACAAAAGTTAGAGATCTATTTCATATTCCACAAGAATATGAAATTAAACTTCAACGATATAGCCAAGATTGGGGAGAGTGGCTGACGATTGATCAATCAGAGATCAAAAACAGGGACAAAGTCAGAGTGCAAAGCTGCATTATGGACTTTACTAATATTGCAAGTTGCAGTACACTTACAAGTGACCCAGTTCCAGCTTGCTCATCTATCATCAGTAGTGTGATGGAAGAGTCACTGGAAAATGACCCCTTTTCTTCACTGGAAAGTGAAATAGAGCAGGTGGCAACAACAAACCAGACAAGTTCTTTCACAACCAGTGCAGAGGAATCAGAGCCACCTACCACTAGAGCAAAAAGGGCTACTGGACGGTAAGTTGCATGCACAGCATGACAAAATTCTTTACAGACCAGTGCTTAAAAATCTTTCTCGTTTCCTTACAGGCTGCTATGCATTTCAGCAGCTCTAGACTCACTCAGATTAAGTAAGTTGTATCAGTCCCACTGCCATAAAACATTAAGCTACTGAGCATATAATGAAGCAACTTTATAAACTACTGTATTGTACAGAAGGCCTACTAATATTTACAATTGCTCAAAATGATATGCACAAATGCATGCCTTAAAAGAATATGCCAGGTCAAACTTCCTTTTTGATATGCTAAAGAGGAACATAATCTAAGCATTCTGGGGAAATTTGTATTTAATTTCATTGCTATGTACCGTTTTGAGATATTGACAGTTGAAGTTGCCACTTTTCGTGCCAAAAGTGAACTTGCGAGCAAACAGGTGTGACGTCATTGTTGCATACTGATAAATAATGTTTTGTTTTCCTTTAAAATTTACGTCTAATTTTATACTCCACAATTGGATGCATCCATAATGTGAATGTACCATAGGTATTGGTAGTTTGTAAACTTCACATCCCTTTTAGACACACTACTGTAGTAACCCTATCCAATCAAAGGTCAAATCAATAGACTGAAAAATAAAGAAAAAACAAAACATTTATTTGTCAGTGTGCAACTATGACATCACACCTGTTTGCTTCAAGTTCACTTTTGGTAGAATATCAAATAACTTCAGCTGTCAATATCTCAAAAACAGTACATAGGAATTGAATGCAAATTTCACTAGCATGCGTAGATTATGTTCGTCTGTAACATACCAAAACGAAATTTTGACCTGGACTTTTCTTTTAAATATGATCATTGTGGTACCTGCTGAATAGGTTTTTAGATGCTCAAGACCAACCTTTTTAACTGGCAATATTGAAGTTGGATTATGTGTTTAATTTAGAACCATAGTAATTTACCGTGAGTGAAGATAATGTCCATGAAACATAATATGTTGATGCATTTCAGAAATATCACCAGCAGAGATTAAATAAGAGTACATTTTGGAGGATTATGAAAGGTCAGATATCAGTACAACTGACATCATGTACGCAGCAATTTCTGGAATTGATTAAACAGTTAATTAATTACTAATAACTAGGTTAGTAAAAAACGTGATTGTAACTATGAATCAATCTCAGTTAGCTCGAGGGCATCTCGTGTCAGAATATCATATGGGTAAGATTGACACAAGTTCCTGCGCAACCAGGGCTTTTGCCAGAATGTAATCACAGAATCCAATACGTTGCCATTTTCCCCCATTGACATTGCTTTGATGCAGATTGGTGGTATGCTTTTACAGCATTCAAAAGGATTGAAACCACCTATTTTACCTTCTTGACAGGGGTGGGGCTGACAAAATTTTTAAAAGGGGCAAATAGGGAAGGGGCCACCAACGCTGTAAAGACTTGTTGGGCTTCAAATGATGTTATCCGCACAAGAGAGTATTATATATGATTATTGCTGTTATTATTAATAATATTATTGTTGTTGTATATCTATTTTCATGATAATGTGTTAAGGGGGAAGGCCGGGGGGTGGATCCAAGTGATGGCTGGACTGAACTCTGGCTAAAGCATTGTGCCTAACCCAATTCCAACTACAAGACAAGTCTTCATAGCTTATACATCTAAATTGCAGTGTGAAACTGGAGTTGAAATCATGGCCTGTCGATGTTAAGATACCATGTGAGAATATGTCACCACAACTACGCAGTACTCTTGATCAGGGAATCTTCCCTACAACGAAGCAAAGAAGACAACTAATCCAAGTCTTGTATGACTATATGCTACAGTTTGGAAGGTAATATACATGATGATGTAATTGATCATATAGAACCTAGGCATTTTTGAGACCTAAACAGTTACATATTTTCATCCCCAACCCATACACCAAGCATTCTGTATGAATAATCAACAACCAGGTATATGATCATACCACTCATCTGGTTGGGTATACAATTAAAGCTGTATGCTCAATGAGTTGGACTACAATAAATGTTAGCATGTTTCTAGCACTCTGTGGTTTTCAGTAGGATACTGTTATGCTAGAGATTTTTCAAAGCACATGTTTTCATCATTTAATGTGGATGTAATAATTTGAAATAAACAGAATTTATCCTTTAAATATCAACTATGAGCTAATTGATCTTTTTGTAAACTGAGTGTGAAAATTTAGTGTAAATTTAGTATCAGAAATTTCACTGAACATGTTGCAGGGAATATAGTTTTTCTATTTTGCAAAAAACAGTTTTGGGGATTACATTATTTCTATCTTACAGTACATTGTTTAAAAGCACTACACTGTATCACTTTTGCATTTGTGTGGTACTTTGTATTCAATATCTTCTATAGTTAGTTTACCATATATATAAAATGGAGAATGAGAGAAGCATCCTGGAAGCTGTATGTTTGGATAATCATAACAAATGTAAAATATGTTTGTTTCTACAGATACCCCAGCAGATTTCATTATGAACAGGTTGCACAACAACTGATTAAGGAGTACCCATGCCTAGCACAAAACAACATACCATCAGCAAAACCATATGTAAGTCCTTCAAGGGTAATCTGAATATTTTGTCAAGTTGATCTACAGCCATATACATATGAGCATATTGTTCTTAGTACAATTCAAAGGTCAGTTGGGTCAATGTTGAAGCATATAAAACATGCCAATATCCTTGGGGAGGGATGCTTACAGATATATAATAGTTGTGGATGTAACACATTGAGTACAAGAGGCCTATTGTCTTGGTAAAGGTCAAATGTCATCTGAGGTCAACAGATGTCAAATGGTGTAATTGTAAACCTGATATCTCAAGTAGGAAAGCTTGGATGGATCTCACAGTGGGTACGTAGATGTACTGCATGTAGTGCAAGAAACCTACTGTCTTGGTGGAAGTCAATAGTCACCTGAGGTCAGAAGATGTCAACAATTGTATATGTGTTATTTGCCGTATCCTTAAGATTCTGTCAATCTAGTCCTAACATCATAGATTTTTTTTTATAAAAGCTAGAGTGAACAATAGCCCATGAAGCTTGACATAAGTCAAGAGCTAATATAGGCTGTGAGGCACTATAAGAGAAATCCACATGGGCCAATCAGTGGTTCACAGCAGCTTAGGAGCTACTGACGGGTGGGGGTTGCTGGCCCCCTCACCCCAGAAGCACATCTAAGCAGTGCGGTGGGAGGTGTGCACTATACATGACCTAAACTGAAAGCATCTGGAGATTCAGAACAGTTTGGTCATCCAGATGGCAGATGAACACTTCTCGGTCTGATATTGGGTGCCTATAAAATACACCACCCACTCATCAATGTCATCAAATCCTCAGTGCACGGTCCAATCTTTCTGGTTGGCCCATTATATTTCCCTGCATCTTCACCCTTATGTTTTGAGTGCATAGCATATGTGCATTTTGTTTTCCCTGTTACAAATTTTGTTTTTCCTTTGCATTGATAGGATTATTGGAAACTAAAAATTTCCGACAAGTTTAGAAATGAACGGAAAAGTATGGGAAACTTGGTTGATGAAGAGAGACGAAGGAAGGTCAGGAAAGTCTCACACCAACCTGAACTTGAAGGCGAAGATCATGGCAGCATTATGATGCACATAAAGTAGGGAAGCAAAAATTGTATTTTAACATTATTTTCTTAGCTATTTACAGTCACTTTTATACCCTCATGAGGAGTTCAAGTTAATCACATTTATAGAACATTTGTAGATTATACATTAATATGCTTACAGGGTTCTGCTCATTGAATTATCACACAGTAATGTTCAAAACTTGTTTGCATGAATACCATAGTTTTTAAATCTCAGCAGCAAAACACCTTGTGCGTGAGTTGGTCTGTCATCTTTCATTTTTGGTTTTGATGAGAATGGTAACCATTGCATTCATGATCGTGTGTATGTGTATATGTATGCATATGCATATGTGTGTATGTTATGCTTTGCTTGTAAACAGGACATCCCAAGAAGGGAAACTTGGATAGGTCTCACGTTTGGTATGTGCATGTATCCTATAGAGAAAAAGAGACACATACCTTTTGGTGCAGGTCAAATGCCACTACACAAAATGTGAGATTCTTCAGTTTAATCAGCATTTTGTGTCATCGAAACCTGAATGCATTTTGCATTTCTGGTTAAAAGCAAATTCACAGTCTGTAATCAAAACTTCAATGTACTTAAGTTTTTTGTGTACCTAGATGGATGCAAGATGAGAGTACAAAGAAGACTCCAGATTGGAAGAAAGTAAAAGCCTTAATGGAAATAACATTCCATGAACGACGAGGCGACATCACCAACAAGATGATGGTACAGGACATTAAGGAAAAGTACCCATTTCTCTTTAGCATTACTGAGGTATGATTATTTACTATGTCCATTTATAGCTGTTTGACTTGAAAAGAATTTCAACTTCATTCAGTTGATATACAAGACATTATAAGATAAATTGTGTGTACTGCCTTCTTTCCCTCCAGGACACTGCTGGGTTGAACTTATATAAGACGTTTCTGATATGCAGTTAACATAATCACTATGTCATGTTTTATCAAATGAAACGTTCCATGCTTAACTTTAAAGGTTAGAATATAATGATGCATCTGTGAATGTCAAAGCAAGGAATCCTGCCAGAACTAATGAGGGGAACGGTTTTTGTTTTTCTCTCCATACTATATATAGACTTGACTTATAATAGAGTGATAAGTATATATCTGTAAATTTTATCCGCCAAGAACGCAGTACAAGAGTGGATGTTGACCATACTCTACCAGATAATCCCATTCTTGAGATGTGAGGAGGAACAACTGTGAACCAGTCAACTAAATATCAAAGCAGTAGAATAACTATAGCATTACGTTGACCCTATTCTATCTTCTACAGATTCACAATGAGTTTGAGAGGATTACTGGTGTTGTTGGTGTGACAACAATTACAAAGAACTTGAGGCCATTTGTCGAAGGTATTTTGCACTTCCCATACAAGGACAAACATGCTGAAAATTTCATCAAGACAACATTTGCAAACAAGTTGACAGAAGCTGTAACAATGGAAAAGGCTGAAGGTACATACATGTATAATGAAGATGGTGTAAAAGCTGTTTAAACCATGATATTTATCAATTCTATGCATCACAGATAACTGATTTTTGAGGCATTCAAGTTGAAATGTATTGATCCACTGTTAGGTCATCACTAATGACCTGGCCTACATTTTGCCTTCGAACATTAATAGAGGTTTTCAGTAGCGATTTCTCAGAGAATGTTGTGCACCCTCCTAATTTTTTCACATTGACCAAGGACTCATAGAAAATTAAGTCAGCATGGAGAAAATGACTGTAAAGTTTTTGATACATTGATGCGAGCCTATTTTACCAAAATTGGCCATATTTGGAATTCTAGCATATTTACGGGCAGTACATACTGTATACCTTTAACTGAACTCGAGATGGTGAAAAAGTAAGATGGCTTAATAATAGATTTTGTCTTATCAAATAGCACACTGAATGGGTCTTTGAAGTATGGGGCTTGTTACCTGTATGTCCCAGGAATGCCATTCTGTTGAATGTTATTTAATTACACTCTTTTCAGTTACCATGATATGGAAATATTGGCATATCACTCAATATCAATCTGGCAGAATTTTCCCTCTTTGAAATTGGTAGTCTGTAGATATATTGATTGTTTGTTCTAAATTTTTATTCCCAATTTACTTCCAAATAGAGATCAAAGAAATCGCTGCACTGTCTTTACTGCCATCACTGTTTAAGAAGAATCCATCATCAATCATGGGCACCAAAGATGAGCACAGTAACGTAAGTTTTTTACATATTCACTACTGAAGTGACAATACATATTAAAATGCACAGATACATTTGTAAATCTATTCAGGGGTTGTAAGATTAAAAGCATGTGTACTGTATATCAAAGATTTCTTAGCAAAGTACAAAGAAATCTATGAAATGTTGATGGTTTTGTGTATGTAAACATGGGAGTGGTTCTACCGACTTGACTTGCGTGTGTTAATGCTGGTTTCAAACACAGTAACACAAAATGTACAAGTTGGTTGAACATCAAACTTGGGATGTAGATTGCCAATGGTGAGCAGAAAAAACGTATTGCTTCCTTGCAGGTCAAAGGTCATTTGATGTCAGAAGAGGTCACGTTCAGTGCAGGTCCTTCAACCTACTTTTATATTGATGTTATAGGGCAAGTTATAAGTATAAATTGTTCACATTTCTTTACACCATTTTTATATTTCCTCTTTTAATGTCATTTCAGGAGAACTTAGCACCATTTTTATTCGTCAGCAGCAGGAACATCTTCGAGGCAGATGGATTTGAGGTCAATTGTGAGCAGGTGGAGGTATGCAGTTGTAAAACTTTCATGGAAGGACTGGCTTTACTTGTATAATCTTTTCGGGTATTTGACATGCAATACCCAAAGGCAACCAAAGACATTTATAACTTTATGGAATGCTGCTTGTTCAAACTGAAAGCAGTAAAACCATCACGATGTGTGTATTCAGTTTTGACTAAGCTTTCATTCCCAGACAGTACCTCATAAAATTTGCTTAAAACTTTGTCTTTGATATTGAACCTTCATCATTCCATTCTGTGTTGTTATTGTGACTGTTTTAAGTCTTATGTTTTATGTTTATGTTTTATGTTTTCTAAATATGTAGCTTTACTATAATTTCACTCTGAAAGTGTTATCTTAAAAAACAATGGATTTCATTATGTGAATCGCATACATAAGTGTCAAGAGAAGAAATCTTACATTCATACCCCTTAGTAAAGTGAGTAAGTACTCCATTTAAAGAAGAACAATTGATACAGAGATGTTAAGATAAAGGGAATGCTTTTGAGATGTAAGAGGAACATTGAGTTGCTGGAATTCTCTTATTTTGGGGTTTTGGTATTCATATACTTTGGTGTTCATATTAAGCATGTTTCATGCATAGGGGTTTAACTTAATTAACTTTCATGGAAGGACTGGATTTCTTGTGGAATCATTTTAGGTATTTAACATACAATATCCAAAGATAACCGAATGCAACATTATTTTATGGAATGCTATTGCTCAAACTGAAAGCAGTCCCAATATGTACATGTGATCTTTTATCCTCGGACAGTAGCTGATATCATTGCTGCAAACTCCTTTTAAGATTTACATTTTATCTTTAATATTGAACCTTCACTGTTTCATTTTGTTTGTTATGGTAACTACTTATAAATGTATGTCGCTGTCAAAATATGTAACTTCACTATGATTTCACACTGAAACCTGAAGTAAAGTAAATGTTGAAGTAAGTTGGATTTTGTTATAACATTATGATCATCCTTTTAGTATCTTTTAGAACACTTCATGTAAAAAGAAGATAACAATTGCTACTTAACTAGTTGGATATAAGAGGTATGTCGGGTTGCTATATATGTTTCTTCATCACATGGTTATTCAGCATGCTGTTCTTAAAGAAGCAAGCTGCTGCACATTATTTTAGTTTGTTTACAGTATTCATATACTTTACAAAGTTTATTGTTACAATAACTAGTCTTGAATTATTATGATATGTTACATCTAGCAGCAGCAAAACAACTGAAACTTGTCAAACAAGTAAATGTGATTAAGAGGGCTGACTACAGTGTTTTCACAATCTCAGTAAGCCTGTTTATTATAAAAACAACTTTGAAGGTCGCTCTATATATCTGGATCTGTGTGTAAAAGGAACAGAGTAACTCTTCATAACTGCATAGTTTGTATTGATCATTTAATTCATAAAATTTTTATCAACCAAAATCATAGAAATATGTTGTTATAAAAGAGCTGGATAACTGATTTTTTATTACCAAAAGAGTTATATAAAATAAAGAGAAAATTCTTAAAACTTGTCTTTTTAAATATTTTACTGTGTCATTTTACTCAGCCACAGATGCATACGAGTAATAAAACCAAAAGTGTGTTAAAAATGGGACAGACGAGTAAAAGAGGAATGTGAGTAGAAATACTCAGCTATAATGAGTATACATA
>KN884901.1:69144-79960 GCA_000934455.1 Apostichopus parvimensis | reverse complement strand
ACTGGTTGCTACACCTCTACAGAATTACTGTAATATGAGTTTTAGCCAAGGAAGATGTTTATTGGATAAGTAGAGATTACATATTCCAACTTACCTGTTTCGGAGGTGACAAGGTGTTTCGGAGGTGACGCATGTTAACGGAAAGTTAAGAATCTCCTAGGAATTAAAACGACTGGTCATGTTGTCACAACTTTTACTCAGATATGACGTTAGGGGGTGAGGTATATTTTAATAAGTTCAATATGGCTATACTATTGTTTACATAGAACTTGGGCTGAAGAATGCTTTGTTTCGGAGGTGACGGAAAAGTTAAAGGAAAAGTTAACATTAAATTTGAAATTTACGCAATTTTTTTAAGAATTCCAAATGAAAAATATTTCAGGGCCCAGATATTAGACACATTAGTTATTGTTATAATGCAACCTTGCTTAACAAAATTTACACTGCTTAACTAGAACTTAGTTGCAGTCAAACTTAGGTACCGATTGTTAACGGAAAATGTCACCTCCGAAACGACAAAATCTAGCCACCGGTCCTTGGAGAAGGAAAGGAAGGAAACCTGGGGAACACTATTGCATTTTAGCTTGGACACTTGTTCATAATATCAACCAAATAAGAACTGGAAAATACCTTCCACCAAAAAGTACAGGCTCTGACAAAAACAGTGTAGCTGAGAGTGTACGGCTGAAATAGCATATTTTAAGCATATTTATGGCCACCAAATCCACCTGAAGAAACCGAGAAAGTTCGTTAAGCTACCCAAGGTAGACTTCACTTAGGATGGTCAAATGGCAAAAAATCTAAGAATTCTGGTATTTGGTCACTGAGTTACAAAGCAATAAGTGCCAATATTGAAAGTTACACCACTGATTGTGAAAATGACCATATGCATAAACAAAATGGCGTCAACCTACGTTGGTGTACAATTAAAACGTAGTTCTTATGGTATTTGACAATATTGAACTTTTAAATTGTATAACGAGTTACTTTTGTGTTTAGATCTCGTGTCTTGTTTATCTTGTTCGTTCAGCCGTTGAACGTTTGTAAGGTTGGCCTTTATATATACGCAACCAACATAAGAGGCATTCAACTAGTTTCTAGTACTTTAGCATTCCATAACATATATCCTGCAGAAGAATAGATGCGACGTGTGATAAGACGCACGTACAAGCTGTTACAACGACTTCCCGGATATAATCATTGAAGATCGAGTCGATCGGAAAATATAGTGACAAATATATGATATTTATCTAGGAAGTTTGAGTGTGCTTAGAATCTGATAAAACGATTCATTTCCTGCTTATCAATTAATCATCAAGATTAAATGATAGCAAACTGATTTTATTTGCGAAAAATGAATTTTGGTGTGAACAATGTAATGAGGGTTACCGGGGTGGCTGGAGGGGTGGGAGACGGGGGATTAGACAGGGTCAAAAATGTCAAAGGAGGTTCCATCAACTGACGTACAATCAATTTGTTTTAGATTTTGCAGAGGAGACTCATGGGAATGGCGAGCATTTAATCTAAAGGTGGAATGGGAATGGGAGAGGGGTGGAATTTGACTGAATGTTTGACACACATGGTATTATAACATCCGCGTTATTTCATTTTGAGTTTTTAAATGACAGTTACTGTGGATACAGTGTCGCGTACTCGCGTAAGCAGGACGCTTCGTTTATTATGAAGATCAGAGATGTAAAATGGAAGACAAAGAGCAGGAGAGTTTGAAATCAGGGAAGAAGGCATGAGAGCTTTATTTTTGGTATTTTACCTTCCTTAGGAAGAGAGTATTGTTATTACTGAGTGTTAGACTTCTATTTATTCTACAAGGAAATGGAGGTTTGTGATTTGAATGTGTCTAGCATAATACGTCATATGTAGATAGTGGAAATAGCCAAATAAACACCACTGCAAAGATTAATGAGCCAGATATTTAGTTTTACGCATGACTACACACACTTGTTTAGTATTCTGTACGGGTTGCTGTATTGTTAAAACAAGAGCAGAAACGCTGCAGAAGCTCATGTAACCTTCTATTTGAGAATTTTCATTTTCCTCGTGCATAAGACATACGAGAGATAACGTTGTTATTCCTTTCCTTTCGTCTCATTTCCCCTTGCCTGATGCTCCTTCATAACAGCCATAATTTGTAAAATAATAGAAGGTTGTAAACATTCGTTTTGAGAAAACAAAACGAAATAAAGTTATATTTTTAAATTTGTGTTCTCTGAAATTGGACCTAACATAGGTATGTAAGTTATAAAGTTCTCTAACAGACCGCTGGAATATTCCGTTACACTAGTTGTGATTCTTGAATACAATATATTCGTGGCCTGAACCTCATTTAATTGTTCACATACTTATTTTTCAAAGCATTTAGAGGTCAAACACTGTTTTGAACAATTCGAAAACATCGTGTTGTCTTCGCTTTTATATACAAATACCGTGCTCATACATAAGGAGCGCCTGTTTTCTAAGGCAATAAGTTCACAAATCGAACCGAAATTTAAAGTTTGTCAGTTTGATATATTTGATGAATTGTATTTCACCATTCGCTCATTAATACCAATATACAAAACTAGCGCAACAACAGGAAAACTAAAGGTTTAAGTTAAAGTAATCCCTAGTTCATACAAAATGTTAACAGCCCATATGACTCCAAGTACAAATGTTCACTACGGGGCAGTTCCGTAACCTAGTAAACCTTTTCACCAAAAATTAAAAAACGTTGAATCATTACATGTAGGGTATCAGATGAAAGCTAAAACATTGTTTTCAGGCAGATTAAGGTGTGTATTAGTCAACCGAAAAAAATCTCAAATTTGCTTCACAAAAATCACCCCAAAACAAAATGCCTATTTTTGCCTGTGTATCTTCAGAGGAATAAATATTCTTGGATTTGCTGAAGTGATATAATATATAGATTCAATTTACAAAAAGATAAAGTTGCAGGGATTTTCAGTTTTCTGAGAATAACTTTTTTAACAAATGTAAATTGTCATGTGTACGTCCGTCACAGAAAAATCACATTTTTTAAAATTTCATATAGAAGGAGGTACCCAGATTTCAAGACATCTACAATTCAATGCACATTTTAAACACTCAATAACTACATAATGTGCATTTAATTCCAAGGATTTTATTTTTTCAGAAAATGCTGTGACAGACGTACGTATTTTCGTACGTCCGTCACGTACGTCCGTCACGCGTACGTCCGTCACATTATTTTTTGTTTAGATAAACAATGTATTTTAACATGTTTATCACTACATTACCCCTGAATTTAATTAATCAAACCCATTTTGTTATAAACACAGACATTACTGTAGGTAGTTTTTTGGTTGTTTCATTAGCATAAATGTAGTGGTATGCAAACACTGCATACTACAGTGTCAACTAGCATATATTTGTTTGATTGGTTAGCACTTGGCAAGATATCAAAGAAATGGCATGGTATTGAACCACATGTACAGTATGCTATTGTCTACAATGATATAACACTTTCATCTAAAAGCCTTTTTCACATTAGAAAATGCACAGAGGGGATCCGATCGAATCATATCTCCTGCTCGAGATCAACATCCTATTGTAAATACTATCCTACTCAGAGTCAGACTGCGACATGTTGGTCCCTAGCTGTTCTGGGGGATATCAGTTCCAGAGTGTGAACACTCGGGGGAACCAAGGTGACCTGAGATCAAGGCAAACGAACTACATAACACCATGCCTGTTCCACACACTATTAGGCAAATTAGCCATGGACATATATGGAACTATTAGCTACAAACTATTTGTTTGTGTACAACATTGTTTCTTGTAGTTCTGCCATTTATTCTTCCCTCTGACCAGGGAGTTGTTATGGAACCAACAACTCCCTGCTCTGACCATGAGGTTTCCTTTCGATATCCGGACCAGGGAGTTGTTATGGAATGACACTGTTTTCAACTAGTTTTGAGTTTTTTGAGTTTTGGAAGGAAGATTGTCTGAGAGTCATCAAGAACTGTTATTGCAATTGTTAGTATTTTGTTACTGCTGTAGTATGCATGTTATTGTTTTGATGTAATTTGTTCTTCTTTTGTTTTAGGTTCATTACCTTTTGTGTTGGGTTTCAGGTATCATTATGTGGAAGAAAAGTTAATTTTGAACCACATGTGCTCATAGTTTTATGTTGGTGGACAGAGTTACCAGATGGTTCTTTCTTAACTTCACAGTGTTTGTGTGTATTACTTTTATACATGTTTCATAGTTGCTATACTAACCAAGGGTGTGCCACTGTATCTCTGTATCTTGACATGAGATATTTAAGAACTACTGTATTGCCAGTAATTGCTCTCACTACTGAATAGCTATTTGTAGTACAGTATGCACACCCTGGTTATAACACTGACTTCACTTGTTATAACAGTGTTATAACACTGACTTCTTTCTCCCACTTTCACCTGAATCTTGAATCTATATACATTGCATGCAGAAGTTAGTGACACTCATCTATATTAGAAATTTGCCATACACTTTGTGCATTTGCACTTTTGTGCATTTGCACTTTTGTGAGAGTCACCATACAAATATTGTAACTTCCTGTTCATTGACTCAGAGTGGGAAATCAGAGCTGGGGCATGAGTTCAAGTGTGAACACTATAGGAGATTTTGGAAACATATTTGCGGTTAAATTGTCAACACAGGACCAAGAACAGGGGATCCAATGTGAACACAGCCTAAGAGCTCCTGAAGCAATACAACACAATGTATCACACATCTGAATTTCTTGTTTGCTGAAAAGTGCTGTTATATCATCCATACAGAAGCTTGCAGTACATGTATTTTAATAAAAAAAATTGTCAAGTAAATAAACAGGGTGTGAAGAAAAGTGAATGAAAAATGGTTTGGTGCTCATACCATCTTAATGTTAATAAAGACCCATCATTCTGACCCACTAGAGGAACTTCAACACCCTAGGGGTCTAACATCTGTATTGTTTGAAATGATGCACACACAATTTTAAATGAGCTTACCATTACCATTTCAAGTGATGATTTGCATACAACTTAAAGTGAAATATAGATTTCCAATAGAATATAAATTTTGTGAGAGGGTAAACCTTCTTTTCATATTACTTTTACCTAAGTTGTTCCATTAGACACAAGTAAATGCTGCATTATTGTGTACATCTGTCAACAATGGAAACTCTGGGTGAAGCCCTGTCACAAATTGAAATTTTAGGGATACCAAGTAGCGCTTTTGTTTGTGACGGACGTACATTTACTATATAATTTCACACGTGTACGTCCGTCACAAAAAAATTGTACGTCCGTCACAGAGGAATTTTTGAAAATATTTCAGGGAAGTGATAAAGGTTTCAACTGCTTGTTTACTGATATGTGTAGTTAAGAGTCTTCTTCATAACATGTATAGTAGTTTTTAATTGTATCCCATTCCAATTCACAGAAATTTTCAAAAGCAAAATACGAACTGAAAAAGTCACTTTTTCTGGGTACGTCCGTCACAGGGAGGTTTTTTGAGTATTTTTGTAGTTTATATGGATGGACAAGGAATGAAACTCCATACAAGAATAGTACAAGGTAGATGTTCCATAAAACCCACATGAAAAGTTATCTCCTATATATAGCCATTGAGATATGGATCAACAAACTGTCCGAAATGTACGTCCGACTTTACGGAATTGCCCTACGGCATATTCTAGGCCTAACTTGCACACAAATCATATAGTGACTTACAACTATGCTAGGCCTGTATCACGATATATAGTTAGACAGTATAGACAACCATTTAGCGCATTATTGCATTATCTGAGGTTTGCATTCATTAGATAAATTATACACCAGTATGAAACCAATGTTAAGTTACAAGGCAGTCTTGCTAAGTACTGCTAAAACTAAAACACAAAGTACACCCGGTATTACCCTAATTTGTCAAGGTAGAACTAACAGTATGCTAGGGGCCTAATAATGATCTGCTAGTTGCTACTGTATGGTAAATAGTATTTGAGGATTACTTTTAAGTTCGATAAATAACATTGTAGTCTAGGCAAAATGTGTTTACCCTTACACTTAGCTATGTGAAAACAGGAACCACTATCCCTCTGGTACAGATGAAACATTACAACAATATGTACATTTGAACTTGATTCAGCTAGCCATGGCTGTTGCCGGGTGTTGGGTTAAGAAGAAGGTTTAATTTGCTTTATATCTGATCGGATGGAGGTACAATTATTGGATGGGAGTGCAGGGGCCGGCAAAAGAGGAGGGTCCTGGGAGGGAATCTCTAGAGTCTATAACACTTTCAGATACTAGTTGCTTTATTAGGGTGGGGGGGGGTGGGGTGGTAAGGGTGTTTGAAAGTACGTCTACCTCGTAACTCCTGCCTTTGGTGAGAGGGCATACCTAAAAAGTGCATTTTTTCTCTGATATAGCTAGACTTATTCCGGCTGCAATGATAACATGCAATATTAACATGGAAAAGTAAAATATTTTACATTCTAAGTTGAAAATAGCATCTCAATAACATTCCTAAATCTAAAAATGGTTCTTTGAATGTAAAGTATTTTGGGCAGGAAATCAATTCCTTACTACAAAAATTGTAGGACCATGTGTATAGTGTGGTATGAAAAGACATTTCTACTGCAACAATGACATCACTAATTTTGCTGTTGACATATGTCAGCATAAAACAACACCAACTCTTGAATATGTGTATCTCCACTAGTCAAAATGCTATTAGGATGTGTTTTTTTAACCTAAAGATGCAAACAATCTTGTTTGATGAGAGACATTCCTAAAATGCCTGTAGTGCTGACATGCCGACTAGGTATGGACAGTCCATTTATTATTTACGTAGGTGATTACATAAGTCATTGAGCACTATGTTATTGATATGTTGGCAAAATAGTGAAGTTAGTTGCCTGTCGTTATTGATGTGTGATGTGTTTAATGATCAATTGCATATTAATAAACATGTTTCCAAAGATTAACACTGTTATTATGTTTGATAGCTATATCTATTGCCGGTAGAGGAGACGAAAAATGAATTAGGATTGGAAACACTAAGATAGGATGAAAGAGGAATATCACAAAATGGAATCTTTGAAAATAGCAAAGACATGTATGGTTACAACGGTTTTCGGAACGTGACCTCTGGTCCAAATCCAGCTCTCACTAAAAATGTTTTTGTTATTTTTCATTGTTCAACTCCCATTCAACTGCCCCGGTTAGTTTCCGTTATTCGTTTAATGTTATGAATACAGAATTTGGTCAGCAAGAGTTTGATCAATATAAGAGATGTTATCATTACAAAAAGCTTTGCGACCTCAATGTCATTTTCAATGCTATTATCATTACATGTAAACGGGTTGATAAACCCGGGCAGAATCCGTTGGTTTTGCCAATGATTTCCTTAATAACTTCCCGAGTTTTCTTTAGGTCAGTCATGTATGCACAGAAAATGTTTGTTAAGTTAGATTTATTTGCTACACAAATACTGGTTGCCAGCTTGTATTGTAGATGATGTATTTAAGATTGTTTGAAGGAGTGCGGTTGTGAATGAATGATTTGTAGTTCGTATTTTTTTCTTCTTCTTCTTTTGTAGGTGCGGGACAAAGAATACCGGAAGTAATCCATGGACCGACTTTCTGAGAACTCTTATTTGTGTGACATTTAAGTGGATAATTATTGCCACAGAAATCCTTAATGGCATCAATGAAATAATTATATGCGTTATTAATAGCTGTAAAGTCATATAATTCGTCTCAATTAACATTGCGTACCTCATTAATATAGCTGAGCATCTTATGAGCAGGAAAATCACGTTTGGTGATATTTATTTCAGTGTAAGCACTGGATTGTGCGTTGCAATTGATAACATTATAGTATACAGGAAGATGATTAGTGACGACAGAAATTAATATTCCTGAAATATTATTTAAACTTTCATCATTACATAATATGATATCAATTAGCGTAGAAGAAGTATCAGAAATTATTGTAGGCTAGGATATACATGACATTACGAACAGCTGTCCAGAAACATTTTTGTCACATCCCTATAGTTGCATAGATTAATATTGAAGTCACCTAAGATAAAGTAAGTTTGACTCGGTAACTGCGTCGAATTCCATAGAGAAGTAAAATCCTCGCTGAATGATATGTGGGCAAAATAGTCAAGTTAGTTGCCTGTTGTTATTGATGCGTCATGTGTTCAATGATCAATTGCATATTATTAAACATGTTTCCGACAATTAACACAACTGTTATTATGTTTGATAGCTATATATATATTGCCGGTAGAGGAGATGGACAATGAATTAGGATTGGAAGCACTAAGATAGGATGAAAGAGGAATTTCACAAAATGAAATCTTAACAAGAGCCCAAGGGCACTGTGGTTCCTTGCGTAGGGGTATATGACAATACACATAATATTATCATAGCAAGATTGGACTCAAATAGTCCAAGTAATTGTGGTCCTACATGTACCCATAAAGTAACCAACACTATAGCCAACACTTTTGTGATCACAAATTGTGATCGGATTTTTGATCGGAAGGCACTTTTGAGATCTGAATATGGCGTTGAAAATGTAATAAATATAAGGTCACCTACAAGCAGGTCAACAGATATGATAACATTGGTGACCTCAGATCACATGACCTTTAAGTTTGGAAATGTTCCACCACCCCATTCACAACTTGTCCCAAAATATCAATCGTGTCACACCTTGACACTGGGAGTTAATTGCATTAAATGTCTGAAAATTAACTTTGAACATGTATAACTTCCCACACAAAGGTCACCTGGGGTCAACCCATTGACATTTTTGATCGGTGAGACGTGAATATAGCATCAAAACTATAAAACTTCAAACATTTTTTCCTTTGCCCATTTTCTCCCCCCCCCCCAAAGAAAATACTAGTTTTTTAACATTAATTGACCTTTGGTGACCTCGGATCACGTGACCGTTAAGTTTGAAAATATTCCCCTATACCATTCGCAACTTGTCCCAAAATATCAACCGTGTCACACCTTGGCACTGGGAGTTATTGCAATAAATGTCTGAAAATTAACTTTGACCTCGTATAACTTCACACACAAAGGTCACCTAGGGTCAACCCATTGACATTTTTGATCGGTGAGACGTGAATATAGCATCAAAACTATACAAATTCAAACATTTTTTCTTTGCCCATTTCCCCCCCCCCCAACTAGTGTTTTAACATTAAGTGACCTTTGTCACAAAGGTCACCTGGGGTCAACCCATTGACATTTTTAACGGAAGGTAACTTTGATATCCAAATCTAGCATCAAAACCAAATATTTTCTCTTTCGCCCGTTTTCTCCCAAAATAAGCACATGTTTTCTATTGTGACCTTTGACCTTTTGACCTTTGTTTCAGATGTAGTTTGATCTCCTGATTCCAAAAAAAAACAACATGACAAGTCTGCACAGCCATCCTAACTCTGACCGAAAACTTTGACCCCATATAACTTCGAACACGAAGGTCACGCAGGGGTCAACCTATAGACATTTATGATCAGAAGCTACCTTTGACATCTGAAAAATAGCATCGAAACTGTAAAAATCCCCGAAACACTTAAAGGTCACCAGAGGTCAAATTGAGGTCAAGGGTCAGCCAGATGCGGGTCGACAATTGGATTACATTGAAGCAACTCCCAACTCTAACAGACAATTCGTTTCTCAAGTTATCGCAAAAATACTAGTTTTTTATCATTAATTGACCTTTGGTGACATTGGATCACATGAATGTTAAATTTCAAAATGTTCTCCTAACCAGTTCACAACTTGTCCCAATGTATCAACCTTGTCGCACATTGGCACTGGGAGTTATTGCAGTTTATTATTTTCCTTTTTTGGACCATAACTGACCTTTGGTGACATTTGTGGGCACCAAAAACAATAGTGCACACCTTCTCCATATAGCGGATCTATAGTCCAAGTTTGGCATCAATCTAACTTTCCCTATTGAGATAGAGCGTACCCAAGCAAGTGTCACAGATGCACACACAGACACACATACACACGCCAACCTGACTACATAGGTTCCTTTCGCTAAAGCAAGGAACCAAAAACTATCAGCTATAATCACGATGATTATAGCTTAATATTGTTTACATTTGTTTTAAGCAATGTTGTTCCTGCCGAAAACGAGAAAGTATCAACATTATCGTAGTTATTACTTGTTACGTCGGACCGCTAAACCAATACCCCCTTGTTGAATAGCTAGAGGAGAGAGAACAAAAACAACTAGATGTAACGTTGGACACTGACAATCATGCAAGTGTATGTCTATTTCAGTATACCGGTGTAACAGGAAATTCCCCCCCCCCTGAAAATTTTACCCCCCGGGGGGAATTTTTCCTAGGATAAATCCCCCCCACCCTGAAAATTTACCCCCCCCACCATAAGCATGATCAATTTTCCTGCCAGCACCTGCATGTCTTTAGCTTGCAATGAATTTCATAATATTCCTATATTCCAATAGGCGATATCTCAAATTCAGTGTATGATTAGATGGTTAATCGCTTGTTCATGGCAATTAAACGCTAGGAATATATCCTTCACGTATTCGCAACATTTTTTTAGTGGCCAGCGGACAGTTAGTTGCAAGGATTGGTGCAATTTAGCCAGTTGAGAAAATCAGTAGCCAACTCCCAATATCCAATTTCATATCGAGGAAGTCAAGGTAACTTTGTCTAATGATGCATTTTTGCACCCACAACATCTCATACCAAGACATTTCCTCTGAATATCCTTATTGCAGGAATGATATATTCCAAGTTCATGCCC
>KN884901.1:36873-49647 GCA_000934455.1 Apostichopus parvimensis | reverse complement strand
AACGATATAATTCGAGAGGGGTTCTTTGACTATAACATAAGTCTTGTCAAACTGACGTAATAGGCACCGCGGGGAGTGATTGGGTGCATGGTGAGGAATATCCCGAAAATCTGGAAAATTGAAAACCTTGCTCAGCATCCATGAACGGTGACACAGTTTGCTCGAGTTTCAGGTGTTCACCTATTCTCTAACCTAACACCTTTTACTATATTAGTCCTGTCAGTCAATGACTCAAGTTCTAATGTAGTTGTCCCTTGAAGTGAGGAGAATTTTTAGCAAAAATGCAGCAAAGATCAATATATAACTATCAAATTAAACAACTAGGAGGAGGAGGGAGGAAAGGTCTTTGGAGACAAAATGCTGAATTGAGTGCAACGACAATTCATATAGCATAGATCCTCACTGTTGACGATTTTATGACAGTCGAAGATGAAGTTGATATACATGGCGAAGCTAAGAGAGTTGTGTCCGGAATACCTTCTTTCATTTGAAATACGATACCGGTAGTGAATTTAATGTCGACTGAAACATTTTGCAAAATTATATTATATGAGATTGTAAGATTGTCGGAGAAAGAATAAATATGAAAAAAAAATTGACTGTCGCTGGAAGTCTAAAGACAATGCCGAAGGCTAAATCGCTCTCGCCCCCATGCTGGCTTTTTGTTGCAAGGAAAGAAGTAGATAAACTTGAAATTTCGAAAGGATGGGTGTGGCCCAGAGGTCATAGAAATCGACTCACACGTAGCGGGTGGTCTCGGGTTTCCCCTCAGTATATATATTTTTAATTTTAGACTTGAAGTGGTACAATCATTCTGAGGCATATACTAAGGCTGTATATATTAGATCCAGTAAGTTGTGCTTTTAATGTAATTTTTGTGTGGAGTGGAAAAGGTGTGGGGTGTACACATGCACCCATTCCCGGCCGTGGATCCGCGTCTGATAAGGGATGTCGATTGTCCGTAGGAATCATTGAGAGTTGATTGTGATAGCGAGTTTAAATACTGGAACAGATTACATATTATACCTTTAGATATATTGCACTGCATGTACACCATTGTATAACGTCGATCGATGTCATCCAGTATGTCCTTCAGTCTTTGTACAGCTCTAAATAGGCCTATAGGTTCTCGGCAATCCAACCAAAGTCGTTGATGTTATTTCAATCATGCTTTATAATTTCATCAACCCATTGCTAAGTTATTGTACTTTTATACATCAACTCATTAGGGCAAACCTTTCTTATGGTTGTGCCATTCATTTGCAGTTTTGAACCCCCTCAGCAATGCCTCTATGTTATCAAGGAGGGAAGGGGGTTGGCCCTATGGTATTCTCATATGCAGAAAACTCGAAACGTTAAACGTCAAATAGGATAATAGGCGCGGAGGCATTTAAATTAGGTATATATAATTCATATGCTGAAGGCTAGGTCTACGCTGTTAATGCATACTTGATGATGACGTTGTAGGTTGAAGAGAGGGGGTGGGTGCAGGGAGGTGATGGCCACATGGACCTATTGAATACAAAGCTACTTTGGAGACTTATCCTATGGCATCCGAATACGCTGATAACAAGTCTATTCACTTAAGTTAGGCATATCAGGTTCTGCATTAAATTATTGTCAGATCTATTCATACTTTCTTCTCGGACTCCGTTGCCATATCTCCCCAGCCTTCACATAGCATTAAATCATAGGAGCAATTTGAAGTGGATGCGCACATGTGTATATTTAAATTATTTAAATCCAAATACTAATCCCGGAGTGGATGATTTAATCCGGAGTAGGGAAATCAAAATAATGTGCTTTCGAAAGTTTTCAATCATGTGTACAAGCCAATACCCTTAAGTTGATGCGCCGTTGTTAAGAGGGGAGAAGAGACGACTAGACATCCGTGCATCTCTATATACGGCTATGACGGTAAATAAGCAAGAGCGCCATCTACTTGAACCGCCAATGATCAGATGAGTCCCCCTTTGAGCCCACTGACGTGAAGAGGTCAGTGTTTGAGCCCCCTTTGTAGTTCTTTGGTCGCGCCTCTCCTTTGATTTAGGAGTGTAAGGGAAAAGAGAAATAGATGTATGCTACCACATGTGTGACAATCCGAGATTTCGCAATAGGATAGTGTAACATCGAAGTGCAAAGAAACTTGTCACCAAAAACACAGTTTAGATTATCTATCGCAGAAAGTTACAGGTAAGTGTTGTGGTTAAAGGCAGGTATTTGCTGCATACTTGTCAATGTCACTTATATAAGAAATTGTTAAAATGTAGGTTAGTTGGTTTCCTTTTCATTAAAGACTTATATCATTAGTAGTGGTTTCGCGATTAATGATTCCAACCTGTTCCGATATTGAAGATGCAGTTATATATACGTCAACTTATGGAAGGAATTTGAACAATAATATGTTCTCTACATATTCTCTCTATAGTGGATATGAGGTTGTAGCCAATGAGATCCTCCACTGTTACCTTCTCTTGAAGAGCTTTATCATAATAGGGTAAGGTTGTCTGGGAATAAATATTTTGTGTAATAGTATTATAGTCAGTATTGCAAAATTCGGAACACTGCGAATTTCGGACACCCCTAAGAAATGCACGATTACACCATGACAACCTACAGGAAGAGCCAAATTTCACCAAAAAGTACGAAGCTACAGTTATTTTCTCTCCAAAATGACCCGTGTGCAAGTTAATACTTACATATTTGTCAATAAAATGACGGAGATCTATGAAGTCTGTTATAATTACTGAAAGAGCAACTGCGCCACCAATTTTATCACCAGCGCCACACTGTGGGACTGTGTGTCCGAATTTTGCAATACTCTAGCAAAGAAATACCAGTTCCACAATCACAAGAATCTTCTTGGAATACAACGTGAAAACAGTTTGCAGGAAAGAAAGTTTGGCCGTGTATCGTAATATAACACACTTCTCCAACCATATCAAGTATATTTTCAGGTGATTTATACCAGAAGATATAGTTTTGGGGTGTTTTAAGGCTTAGGTGTCCGAAATTCGAAGTGTCCATGCTACTAATAGTTAATAGTAATAAAAATAGTTTGATGGTTCTTAAGTTAATCTCTTATAAACTACTTGGGTTCATGTGTACAAAACTGCTTTACATTTTGGTATTTGTTCATTGATATGGTCCTTTGTGCGTAACACTCAGGGGCGTAGCGAGCGGGGGGGTGTGGGGGGGTGTCACACCCCCCCAATAATTTGGTCGCTGTCGGCAAATTTTGGGTCTGTCGGCAAAAGGAGAAAAGGTGAAGAGAGCGGAAGGGGAAGAAAGAAGGAAAGCTGAATAGAGAAAAGGAGAACGGGAGCTTCTTCCGTGCCAAATTTGACTTAAATATGCACCAGATTGCATCTAAGGACGTTTCAAAACTAAAAATGTTCCAAAGGGGAGGGGGAGACCCCCTCCCCTTAGACCCCTCCCCCATTTCAGACACCACTTCCAGATCCGTCGGCAAATCAAATTCTCCACACCAAGTCCACCACATTGCATCTAAGGACGTTTCAAAACTTAAAAAAGGCGGACACCCCTCCCCTTAGACCCCTCCCCCATTTCAGACACCACTTCCAGATCCGTCGGCAAATCAAATTCTCCACACCCCCCCAACAAAAAACCCTTCGCTACGCCCCTGGTAACACTTTGCCATATAATACTGGACAAATTTTCCCAGGTTGCAGCTATTTGCCAGATCCTTGCAAAGGATGGCATTTTTGCTTATTCACATCAGTCACAGGAAGAAAGCTAATAAATGCATCAATATTTAAGTGAAGATGTATTGCACAGGATTCATGAAAAATCTCTATGGTATAGTATTATCTAGCATAAAGTTTTCAGCTTAATGTTTATTAGTCAAATCTTGACCATGGAAGCATGATCAGTATGTTTGACAAACTAGTACATCAAAAAGTATCTAGAGCTGCATATTCTATGACAGACTGCAAATGCATCAGAATTGATGAAAACACACCTAGGCACACTTCCCTCCTTTAACTTTATATTTCATTCAATATTTCTTTTAACAAATATAAAAAAGGGTAAACTCTAACTAAACCGCATTATAATTCAGACAGTCACATGAATAAATGCATACTATTCCAAGTGCAAATCTGCTAGAAATATGGTACAAGGAAAGAAACCATAATGTCCAGAGTTCTAAAGAGCTGGCCTCATGCAGTCATGCAAAATGCTAAAATGGTCACAAGTTTCAATTATTTAAATAAAAGTTGTGAGCACACTATTTCATGGTAAATCATATAATTTGTAATAATTGTTGTGTTGTTTACAAAGCCAATGTCCTTTACTTTTGCTGATTTATGTAGTGGTATGAACTTGTATGGAAAGGCAAAATGGTAGATCCAGGATTTTATAAAGGATGGGGTGTGACTGTGGGGTCGTTGAAGCCAACATCCATGTACGTTAGGTCTAGGGGTCATCCACCATGCAAAAGTGAAATTTTAGATGTCAAATGGTGCATTGTGACTATTCTGAGGCATATTTAGGCCCTAGAAATTATGTCTTTAATTAGGATTAAAGCAAGGCTTTTCTAATAAATACTTTTGAATTTTGGTGTTAATTGTTGAAAGGTGGCTATACCATGTCCAAAGCTCCTAGATCTGCGCCTGATGTAGTCCTTGGCATAGATGAGTGGTCTAATTCTTCTTAAGTTTCCTTTAAATTTTAAATGTAAAAAATATGTCACTGACTGAACGTTCAACCGGCAAATGGTCCCATTTCCACCACCTTTAGTAACACAGTGCACTACAGTACTAGAACAATCTATATTAACTTTGCAAATGGACTTATCACATGTTTTCTTTATATGTGAATTGTGCAAAATTAGTTAAAATTTCACAGTTACTAGTTAGTATACAGTATATATTTTTAAGAGATCTATGTTTCTTGGAATAAATAGTTTCTTGAATTGGCATAGCACTGTACTTATTTATGAAATTTGTTAATAGTAAATACCATATTTATGTGTACAAAACCTGTTATGCTGCCTTGCATTTGGGTAGCAATTTTACCATTTTGCATAACACTTTTTTACTCTTTGTACAAGACAATATATTCCCTGTATCTTTCTTGGTGCAATATTAGCTTCCTTTTCCCTGTTCAGTTTAATTCCAGATTTTTGGGTTCTTGATTTGGCATGGTTTCCAGTGATTTGTCTAGTTATGACAGACATCAGTCATGCGTCAATAGTTAGCAATAAATCCAATTGTGTTATTTTCCCACTAGATAAGTACTTTGAAATAAGTACTTTGAAATAAATTTGTAAATAATGACAACATAAATATTATTAACGTACAGCTGAAAGTGAAATTGGAAACAATAATATCTGTAAGGCTTATTCTTGTTTGGTTAGAGACAAAATACTTCTTAGGACCAGTCACCCAAGATAGAGCCTGGGTACAAAGACCAACTAACTTGATCCACTATCAACCCCAGTCCCCTTACATCAAGACTGCACCATTATGAGAAACATTCTGTTTCTTCAGGACTTACAAACACATATTTAGATCATCTGTGACATCATCAGAGTAAAATTTTTCTTGAATTTTCTACTGGGGGTTGAATTGATGATGTGATTTTTCTTTGAAACGTATGTTATGCTTGGAATGGCTCCTAAGCTGGAGGTAAATTGAAATTGCTGATTTTTGATCAAACATGTTTTGTTAGATCTGTCTGTAGAGCAGCCCTAACTTTTTTGTAAATTAGGCTTACTAGGATTTAGATTTCCCGCTCCCTGTGATAGGTTCCCCCCCCCCCCGCCCCCCTATAACAATTCTTGGTGCCCATGGAGTTCAGTGGCTTGTCACTTCATTGCAGGAAGTTATGCACACCAAGCCTTTATTCTTGGAATTACATTGCTTTGTCTCCATGTGTAACAAGAAGAGTAATCCACTATCCAACCCATAATGCAACAGATTTAAGGCAGTGTTTTCCAGGAGATGGAGATCTTCTGCAGATTGGTGACCTTTTTGTTTACCTCATTGTTCTGTATGTGAGATCAATTCCTGGGACTATGTCACTAAGTTGTTTACACCTGGTGTCTGTGTTGAGTAATGTTGATGTTTTTTTTTTGATAATGAGTAAGCCGATCAGCTGGTTCATTTACCTCCTTATTTGGGCTGGGCAGGAAGTTGTTTAGTCTAAGGGTACTTTCCCCTGTCTCTATAAGAAGGCCAGTTTACCGGTGATCTGTGCCTCTCACTTGACAACCCTCGACTTTCTAGGATGTTGGAGACACATCACTAGAAATTATTTACTTTGTATTTCCAAAACAAAGTATTTTACATTGATAATGTTCTAGTTACACTATTATGGCTCCAAGCACACAGAGATGTATTGTGTTATACTTAAAGTCATACCATAGATTGAAATACTTTATAATCAAATGTGTAATCTAGTAGCTATGTGTCCCCTTCGATAGGATCATATAGCCAATGTTGTTTATCCCATCATATTAATTATTTCTGTATTGTGTATTCCATAGGTTACACTAAGCCTACTGTATATGCTAACTTTATAGTAGGATTTATCTTTCATGTGTTTTTTAGTTCCCTTTGTAATAGTTTGTGTCAGAGGTTGACCCTTAATAGTTTTGCTACTGTTTAGTGGTATATACTGTATGCTATGTTAACATATTTATGCATTTAGTTGTCTATTACGAACATGCTAGTTATTGGGTTGAGGGCAATTCATACCTGACTAAGACTTACTGCATGGTGTCCATTATTGACTGCCACATCGCCTACATGTGAGCTTTACGAATTATGTTATTTACTGGAAACATGTTTCGTTCATATTTGGCCTTACCGATTTAGTATGTACTTATGGTAGATTTGTCTCATATTGTAGATGGTATTGAGCCCCATTGTTATAGATTTTTTTGGATATTTATAAGTTAGGCCACTCATTTGAAAAACCTCAGCCATCTAGGATGCTGGAGACATCATGGGTTAGACATTATTCGCTAATTTCTATTTATGATTTTTGTTGGGTTTGGGTGGGCAAAGCTTAAGGTATAAGATGCCATGATGTTCCCCTGACCAGATGGACAGCTGGGCAGGTCTGGAGCGAGGAGTGCGCCCTTCCCCCTAATAGTATTGTGTCCGCACCTGCATGGCATTTACTGAGTTTTTATAGTGTACTTTTTGATGATGAATAGTTAAAATTTAGTGTTCTTTATTGCTTTACCTCTTCTTTTCCTTCTCTGCTTCTTAATCATAAATACATAAATTGAGTAGCCTTACATATTCTTTTGTGTGAATTCTATTTGTTTGTGTTGTTGTTTTAGAGGAGTCAGTAGTTCAAACTAGTAGTTGGTATTTTTAGTAACGTCACAAGGTGAATGGGGAAGATACGTCTAACAACCAGGTATCTCAGTGCAGGTAAGAGACCGTATTACAGCTGAAAGAACTCCGCTCCCCGGAATGTCCCCTGGGTGGGGCTCTGAACCTGGGGCTTACATGACAGTAGGGTTAAATCTTTTCTTTTGATATGGTTTGTTCTGAGTGAAAAATAGACATCTTGCTCTGATGTGTCATTCACTCAGCTGCTAAGCAAGTCATACGAACTTTGATAGATACTTTGTAATCAATCTTTAGAATTATACAAGCTTTCAGGATTTGCTTTCACTCAATGATGGAGAACATTTTTGGCAACTTTTTGACACCATCTGCCAGTTAAGTATCTTTTGTTTGTATGATAATTCTCGCTTTGAAATCACTGTGAGATCTTTGTATGATATTAGTGAGCAGTTTAACATTCAGTGATCATTTACCATGCCACAAACTTGGTAATACTCAGAGCTGTTTAACCAATGGCACTTGTGTAGAGTATTTGAACAGAGTGTTTTGTACATGTATTTTGTAATGCTGCCATCATATTGGTACTGCTACCCTCTGTGAGTAACCTATATATTCAACTTGTCATATCAGTACAAAGAATCCCAGTGTAGATTAATTATGTATGGAATGTCTTCTGTAAAGAGACCAGATTTATTATTCAAGGGGCCTAATATACCACGGCATAGATATTATATTCACTTCTGCAAATTAATTTCTTCCAATATATGTGATTGTAATTCTCCCCTTAGGTTTTACTGTAAACTAGTGAAAGTTTTGAGAGAAGTTGAAACTGAAAATATGTTTAAAGAAAGTGAGATTGAACCATTCAGCAAAAACATTGGTATTTACTGAAATAATTTGAACAAATATCCCAAGTAACTTGAACTGAAAGAGGATATTGCTGTGTTAAAGTATTTGCAAGTTTATCCTATTAAATTGCCTTAAGTTGGAAATGTTTCAGGTTTCAGATGAAATAAACTTAAATTTGGCATAAACTATAGGTACTGAATAATATTCACATTAATGTTCAGCAATAAACATTATTGGTCCATGACATCGCAAGCAGTATTTTCGTAAGGATCACCTGAAAATGGACAGCAATCCTCTGTACAGTATCTCAGCCTTATACAAGTCGATTAAAAACGAGGGTGGAAACAAAATTTGGATGTTTTTTTTAATTTCCAGAGACCTCAAAGTCCATATATTATACTGACCGTTGTCATTCCAGGGATAGTCAGAGTCTTCCTTACCTAAAGTTGAGCCTCATGCAAGTCACAGATCAGTTATTATGGTAGAAATGAAATGTATGAACTTCTATGTTTAATCACTGAAGCTAGGCTTCCTGTTTTAATAGGTCACAGTTTAACCTGGTAGTACCCCATCCTACACTACAAACATGTACATTTGATGTTCAGGTTGTACTATGAAGAATGCGATAGACACCCAAGGGATCAAAATGTCATTACCAACATGTTTAGAACGATTGAGACCATATGGTACGGTGTGGCTTTAATTAAATCTTTGTAATTTCCGATTAGAGACCTCAGTAGAGCAGTTGAACTTCCCAAAGTATAATCCCAAAGGGAATACTTTATAAGAACATAGATATTTAAATAGTTTAGAAGGAAAGAATGAGTATAATATTCTAAATTGTTTGACTTTAGCGTTGTCAAGATGGTATCACAATTGAGATAATAATCAAGATCTGTAGTAAGATTCTAGGTAAATCAGCAACAAAGTGAAGCTTGTTAAGACTTAATTATGCTGATCAGATATTCAGATGACAGCAGTGAACCCAAAGGAGGGGTACACATTGGCATGTTCCCCTCACTTTTGTGATAAACCTGCAAAGTACCCCTTTCCATAAAACAGAAGTATCCTTTGTAATAAAAATCTGCCTATTGTTGTTTTTAGTAATAAAAGAGTGCCTTTTAATTATAAAAAAAAACCTCCATCAAATGCTGACATTAATGGTGCGCACATGCAATGAGAATCCATTTTTGTGCAGTATTTTTGAGGTAACATGCTTGTTGCCCCCTCAAATCATAGTCACATGTCGAATTTGAACCATTTCCTTTGAAATTAGTCTCCTCCCTCCCACCCCCTTCTCCCACCTGCTTCCATCAGGTTAAATCCTCTGTTGCTGCCCTAATGTGCACAACTAATGTGTTACATTTTCCGTATCCCTTCAATGGGCCCTCTTTACGATAATGAAGTGAGATGCCAAGGGCCCAAGCAATGATATGAGACAATACCAAACCATTATCATTGATCTATGCAACAGACATACTTGTAATGAACAACTTCCCTAAAGAGTTCTAAATCTAATTCCATTTGGGAGATGCAGGCTTATGTTGTTATGTTTCTTCACACACCAGGCCAGATACTTGAACAAGTCTAAATAATGACATCATCAAGCTAAGTGTATTGTTGAATATTTGTTAGCTTTCATTATTAAAATGTATTCTTTCTGTAGTAGAGAATTGCTTTGCTAATTCACAATGAATTTAACGTATTGAAGTTCTAACAAGGACATAATGCTGGCACTGGTGTGGACCATATCAATACTGTTGGCATTCACCTTGAATGAAAATGGAAGGGAAAGTAAAATGCTTTACTACCTAGTGCCAGTATAATGTAGATTGGCCAACTGGAAGCCCCCTCCCCCCCCCCTCCCTCTGACATTTAAACCAAAAAGATGTTGAGGGGTTACTTGTTCATCATGATCATCACTATCATGTAAGCTAAAGCTCTTACAGTTAATGTAATTTGTCATATGTATGTTGTGTTATGTTTGATTGACCTCATCACTGTGATGTCTTCATCATTGTTACAGCAATGAAGTGATATGGATCATAATAATTCTTCTGTATAGTCCTAAATATTAATGTTTATTTTATCAAATAGACATTGGGGAGTGTACATTAGAATGCATTACATTTCTGAGAGGGAGGGTGGAGGGAGGGGCAGGGGTGTACATGTTTCCACTATTCAGGTTTGTGAATCTAAGAAGAAAGGACCAAGTCCAACAGGAAACTTCAAAGTGGTTATTAACTTAAAAACAAGACAAACAACACTTGTGTAGTTGTTGGAAGATCTCTATTGCATACAGATATGTAAAATTTACAATATTTACAAAATAAGTTAGGAAAGGAATCAAAAGAAATGAAAAATCACATGGTCTCATCAGCCAACAACTTTAAACCTGAAAACATAATTTTGTTAAAAATAAATTACAATTGTGAAGTCATACAAAAAAAAGTGTTTGTTTTATAGTTTCTATAGTATATCTGTATATCTACTGTGGCATGCAGCACAGAATCTATGCACTAGATTATATTTGAAGAAATTTGCATTCTTTTGTATTCAAAATAATTTAAGCAATATAAAATATTAGAACTTAGTATTCCACTTGCTACATGACTTATCATATGACTTGCAACATCACATGGGTTACCAATACTGCAGTATATGACTTGCAACATCACACAATATACTTACTACATGACTTGCAACGACACAGGACTTACTGCGTACCAATTGCAAGATCATGTGACTGATTACATGACTTGCAACATCACATGGCTTGCAACATCACATTATACTTACTACATGACTTGCAACAACACAGGACTTACTACATGCCATGCAAGATCGTATTACTCATAACATGACTAGCAAACAATAGATTATGTACATGCCTAGCAAGAATCACGTGCCGTAAAGATAAATCTACTCATAATCCACACTGATGGGGTTATCCTTGGTTTGTGTTGTCATTAATTAATGCATCTTTATCGGAAGGAAGAATTAATTAGTCGAATGTCTCTGAAGTGATGATGCAGTGTTTAGGAGAGCATAATTAATTCGTCCCCCTCTGCCATTCTGTGTTCCCAACAGTCTGTTTGTGGTTTAAATATACTTGACACTTTGTGTATATATTGGAAGTCAGAATTATTTAACTTGAAGGAGGAACAGCCAGTGATTTTCAGCAGTGTGCCAGGGAAGCTGAAGGGAAGACTTGTCTTTTGTTTGAAAGGGGAAGATAAGTTTGGAAAGGAGAAGGGAGGGTGGGGGATGGTGTGCACATACGGTGTGTTCATATATCAGTTACTGTGCAGACCCATAGGCTAGCTATTTTGAGTCATTACCTATCCATCTTTATATCTAGTAGACCATGTATGTAACATACCCTCCGAATGCAACATAAACGGATTGTTTCTGAATTTGGATGGGTAGATTAAATGACCTCTTTATTTGAATTCTGGACTTGTCACCTCTGCGAAGCAGAGGCTTTAATACTTCCATGGTACCTTTCATTTAGTAGGGCAATTCAACATCGAACCATTCACTCGCTTCACTGTACTTTGAATGTATTGGAAATCTTACATTTGGTCAATTGTTTGTGATTTCGCATGCTTTGGTTCCATAAACGTACTAGATTCGTCAAATAACAAACTTGTATACCACCAGTAGCTAAGGTAGGAGTTCTGCTATAAGTTGATAGTTTTATGATTTTGTTTGATACTCAGATGGTGTGTTATCGAGTGCACCAGTCTGCACTGACCAAACAACCCCTGAAGAATACATCTCATAGTACATGCAAAATCCAACATGCAATCTTGGTCAAATCCAAAATTTACACATCTTTTCTGCTCTTCGATTTTGAAGTGAAACTAGACAAATCTAACCGATGAATTTCACTGCCATGGTAGTCAGTGATGAGAAGAATAGTACAGAACACAAACAAGCTGGTTTAAAATATTTTTAGGACAAGGTTAAATTTGGTTTCTTTTAAGTTATTACAGTTTAAAGCCACAGGTATCATCTGTAAAGGGTAAACTGTGGTGTGACTAAACAATACACACCTTCACAACTGTCAGTCAACACTTCATCATGCTGATAAACCTATCAGCTTGAGTTGGCTGGTTGTAGTCAGTAAACAAGAATGATTGTTGTTAATGAATTTAACCGTTCTTGAAATAGACTTTACCAAATCTCAAACAAAGAAAACCGGAAGCGCTTCAGCGATGTAAGAATCAATTCTGAGCCGACAGTGATGGATCTACTACATGACTCTCTAAGATCCGGGCAGTTGCAATCATCAGCCTCTACTTATAAATATTATATTAAAACCGACTCCAACTCTACAACCAGACTGGTCTATAAATCAAAGTACTAGTTTATATATACCTGACTCTGTAATCCGACTGGGGCTGACTAATCTAACTACGCCTCTCTACTTAGCTATAATTAGATGTCAGCGATCTACAATAGTAAGTCCTGCAACTAGTCTAGTCTGACTGCAGCTATCAACCCTGACTACAGCTCTTAATCAGTTGTCAGCTATCTACAGTAATACTGCAGCTAGTCTAGTCTGACTGCAGCTGTCAAATCTGACTACAGC
>KN884900.1:5808-19821 GCA_000934455.1 Apostichopus parvimensis | reverse complement strand
GGCCTCGGGCTGTACACACGGTTGCCCAAGTCTATACTGCGGCCGGGTACATAATGTATCGAGTATTTCTAACATGGAAAACCGGCAGACTTATTGGTTTGGTTCTCCTCTCCGGTTCACTGACACGTAGAAAAGCTTACTTTTAGTTAGAACGTCCAATGTTTACTATGAGGCACCGAGGTATAGTCCCAAGTTTTGTGTCACCTGTCCTACATTGCACACAACATTTTCAACATACGGGCTCTTTTTTTTAAATTTAAATCGAACCCCCGGTAGCACCTCTTTGTTATAAAATCCAACATGATGATTATACTAGGCTTTTATTCAAATGCTTTTCTTGTTCTTAATTTACTACTATATTATTTCCAGCATGCCCAAACGTCCTACTTTTCGACTGCGCCAAGGCAGGAGTACTTCCCTAGGGTCACTGCATGGCATCACGTGACAAGATACATTCGCATGTTATACTTCGTCGAGAAGGGGCTTCCGTGTCTATGTTTTGGTTCTAATGTTATTTACAACATACAACCTATGTTGTTGTACAGATACGTTTAGTTTGACATTTAAAGCTCTGTTAATCAATTAGGCTGGACTGGCAATATATGACGTCATAACGTATTGTTTTGTAACATGTCTTTCAAAATTTCAGATTGGCCATCAAGTCGAACTAATTCCGACTAATGGATTTACTACTTATTATCATCAACGATAATTCTTTCCACCCCCTGTCAGTGACGTCATGAAGTTAAAGATAACTTATACAACCTCAGTCGAGTGTACTATACTTTCTGAATTAATTTAGTTTTTTGTCATTTAAGGGAACATTCCGACTAATTCTTAATCGTATGAATGCCAAAAACAAAACAAAAACAAAAAACCCGTCCAGGCTGTGAAGACTGAAAACTTTTTATAGCCATGCGATATCTCGGACGAACTTCATGACAGTTGATGTGGAATCTAATTAATTAATGAACAGGCATATCTGCCCTGACTCAGACATTCGGTAACTCTGCACTCTGTAACAGCCTAGTATAGAAATGGAGTAAACCAATTGGTCCTATTACGTAATACATGTATCGCCTGTCACGAATCGTTTTAAATGACATCATCATGAGAACAACATATATATACGAAGTGCATAATAAAGATATGTAATATTGGAGCTATAAATGACCTCATATCTTTCTATGTTACTCGGTAGATACATACCAAGTTCATCCCCTGCTTTATCATAATAGTAATTAGTTTATCGTATTCCCTCATTTTTAAACCGTTTCAGTGTTGATTTATTATTTTTTAATTTTTTAATTTTTTATTATTGTCATCTTTAATGAGGGTAGTCCTGCTCATTGCAGAAGCACTGCTTTCCAGAGGAGCCCTCAATACAAAATACATACACAATAATATGCAGTAGAAAAACGGTAAACATCCAAAAGTAAAAAAAGGACGGCAATAAGATAGACAAACAAATATCAGACATCTAAACAAAATATATAAGTTTTCATAAATAACCTTCAAGCTTTTGGGATTTTGAAAAAATAGACCACCAAAAGTTACAACAATTATTTGTGATAAAGGTTATAAAGTTATTACTTTCTTTTGTGTATGCTACATGTTTGGTAAAAACTTGGATTTATCTATACTGCTATTTTTAAAAAAAAATAAAATGAATATGTTTTCCTCGTAACTTGTTAGATAAATGTAGAGATAATTATTTAACAATGTAGAAATGCTCTAAAATTATGTTATATCGTGAAATTAAAGCACTTTCTGAAAATCACTATTTACTTGTATATTTCATCTAGACCTGTTTTATTACGGCACACGTAGCTCTTTTTATTTAATATTTAAATTATAATATATATACAACCCAAATTCCCTATTCTCTATTTCTTTTCTCTATTTTTACAAGCAATGCAGCGATAACCAAAATAATAATAATAAAAATAGTATTGCTTTGCTCTGAAAACCAAACTATACTCAACTATTGAATAACTTCATTTACACAAAAAAAAACGAAAAAAAAAAGGGAAAAAATATATGTGAAAATGGAAAATAATATCGATTAACGAAAACAGAGCAACGGAACTTGAAACGGATAAACATCTTTGCGAAGACGAGAAACAGACTTCATCTTGATAAGTAATCGGAGAGACGGGGCGGGATGAAGAGATGAGATGTACCGGAAGTTGGAAGCAAATGATTAAACACGCCAGGTAACCATCCCAACCTGGGCAGAGGCAACCCGTGGAAAGATGAGTAAATCATTTAATGAATTCATCAGAAAGATAATAAACATTGGTTTAACAATGATAAACTTTTCTCTTTTTTTCTGATTTCATCCCAGGGGGGCCAAGGCGTTCACTTCCCCCCACGCTCTCCCCCTATCTCAATGGACACGTGCGTCCCTTAACAACCCACATCCTGCGTACGGTATACCATTACCGTGTCAACATAGAATTTCATATGGAGACTGAAGTTTAATCGAGAACGAACAATTGGGGAATTAACTGGGGTGTAATCGGTACACAGTCTCGTCTTACGGCGATCCGTTTAATTATAAATATTACAAATAGTTTTTAAATATATATGATGTTTGTCATTGAGCGAAACAGAAGGGCTGGACACGGAAACGTGTTAACTGGATTACTTTATGGGAGGTGAGGACTATCTCTCTGTCTATCAAATCTATGGTATTGGAATAAATTAAGGAATCGAATAACACTGATTTATATGTGTAAAAGAGTTAGAACTGGGTTGGGAATAACACCTCATCGACACATACAATGACACCGAAATGCATTGAAAAATAAAATAAACAAATAAATAAAGATAATAAAATAATAGTACTCAATGAACATTAGCAGCATTGTCAGCAAATAATCAATTTGAACGAATATGAGGAATATATGACTATAAAATTAAAAACAACAGATGAGAAATAAAATCAAACTTAAACAAAATATGTAAACAAGAAGAAGAAGAAGAATTGTGGTTATATAGAACATTATAAAGATGACTAAAGTAAACCGACAGTCACTCACGTGACGTTGTTACGACCACCTGACAATATCGCTCAGACATGGGCAGGAAAGCTTAACATATTATTTTTGTAATATGCGTTCATTTTTTTTTCAGAAAACAATATATAATAACAAGGTGGGCACAAATGAGTATACATAAACATGGCAAGAATGAGCTGTTTAAGGAAGAATCGTTCGTAAGAAGCGGAAGTTGAAACAGTACGCCCTCAGTTATTCTTGCTACGACTCTATATACGTTATCGTCAGCCTAAATGTAAATGGCCTACCGTATCTAAACAGTATCTAAACAGAGCGATATATGGCCGACCCCGCCCCACCGCGTATAGCTGAAACAATGACTGCTGCCTATCACTCATTGCACCAAGCAAATGTTAGATGTAATTGTGCCCATATCTCATATATATCCCGTGGGTGGAGGGGTCAGCTGCTTACTCAAAGGGATTTTTTGCCCCCGCTGGTGATATATTCATGTAGTGTCATCGAAGAACCTCTTCTAATTAAATGTCACCAAACACTTGTCGTTGCGTTCCCTTCGGGTCTATCTTTTTTTTTACAGTAGGGGCTTTATTGCGCCGTGGCTTTCATTTCTTCGACCAGCTCTTGTATATTACTTTTCCTTTGCCTGGTCTTGGATCTCATTTTTCTTTGCTTTTCAGCGCAGCCTGTTGCTTTCTCATGATGATAAAATACGGAGACCTTTACAGATCTTTCTGGAAAGTGTTGGCTTCTTTCTATTTGATATCGATCGCTGAGCAAAAGCGAGCAAATAAGAATTTGTACTTCTGGTGTTAGAATGTTAAATGGAATGGTATACTATATTGAACAGTTTATAAGTAAACTTACTGCTTGCAGACGTTAAATTAATATTGAGCGTTTTTAAACAATACAACGAATTTTTTACTTCAGACACACCAAGCGCCGTGAGATGGAGAAAGATGACTTGAACGAGGTTTTGTTAAAAAGTAAATTAAAAAAAAGGTTTTTACATATTTTTTTTGGTGGATTTGAAATCATCTGAATCATATAAAATTTAATTATAATGTACGATTACAAATAATATATTAATTAACTGTTGAATTCAATTCATGTTTATTTTGTTTTAAGTTTGTTAATAAGTTTGCCCATGAAATATTTTCGTGGTTATGATAAGCAAACGAAGCAGGCCATGTATCCATAGCAACGTTGGTTATTTTTTGCTGTAAGTTACATCATATAACGGAGAACGATTGTAACATTTTCAATTTAATTACAAAAGTCAATTTAAAAAAAATTAGTAATGGGTTTAAGGTGTATATTGCGTACTATACCTGCAGTTAATTACTAATGCTAGTTTTCCTTTTGCGTTTAGCAGGTCACAATATATTTTTACCCTACCGCAGCATATGTCATAGCCTATCCTTTTTGCGTTTTCCATTGAGTAGGTCACACACAACATATGCTTACCATATACCGATAGCTTATCTCATAAATTTGATAGTTATTGTCCATCAAACTCGAAGAACTAAGACAAATGAAATTTAGGCAACAGCTTCAATGTTTGCATAATGTCTACCAAAAGGTATTGTCTGATGTTTTATCGTCTCATTGACAATATTCCCTTTATTCCATGGATGAGTTATCACAAAAGATATTTCTATACGTATATCTATATATATTCCCTGCAGGATGTATTTACCATAAAATGATATACCTGCAATTATAACAAATCTATCTCTTCTGTTTCATTTATGACATTACGGATGGTATTTATAAGTCTCCGTATTCTTTCTGATGGAGAGTTGCTTTATTAGTCGCCGGGGTTTTGCCCCGCCAAATCGAACACGTTCTGTTGTTGTCATAACAACAATTGATTATCCATAGTCTTCCTTTTCTTTAGCTTTAAGGTGGTACAAAACAAAACAAAAGTTGAATTCTGAGGTCCCTTTCGTCCCTAAATTATTCAGAAGGCCATCTATTGTTATAACAACTTTCATAAAATGTCAAAAGAACTGATGTTGTTCGTTTTTCAAAGACTGTCAGAGCTTTAGAAAACTCTCTTTAACTGTTGAGGTTAGTAATATGTGCAAGAAGAACTCTGTACGTTATCTTGATCCAGTTCGCAGTGTACAGGCACATGTACATGCGTGTGTCTACGACATGTGTCTCAAACGTTTAATAAATACATTATAACAGGATACATTGCAATTGAAATTTGACTGACACTTATGACCCGTCTATTAAACTGTAATAAACAACTTTAGTATCTAAACATTACAAAAACGTATCGGTTGGCAGTGAATAAGTTTCTTCCCCCTTTTGGCTGTTTTTTGCGGAGAAAAAAAATTAAAAACACCTGATTTTGGAGATTTTTGGACAAAATATACAGGATGAAAAATAAATGATGCTATTTCTGAATATTGAACTTAAGTTGAGAAATGATAAATCATGACGAAAATTTGACGGAAAAAAAACCCAGTTAAGTATATTCCTTAAGTATTGTGATGAAGTAATATAGACATTCTGTGTTAATACAATTCTTCATGTTAATTTAGTATATTTTCTTACAATAAAATAATGAAATTATTATTGTTTAATTTTCCAACTTTAAACTATACCTATAAACTATATATTTTTTTAAATGTGTAAATGTTTGCCTGCATAGAGCCTAATAAGCAAACTGCCTAATACATTGTGTATACAATATAATTTATCTCTATGCATATCTTCGCTTGTTTTAATGCATATTCCCTAAAAAATATCTTAAATGAATATTGATTCGAATATATGAAGTTATTTTTGGGTTCAAATTCTTCACCAAGTTTCCAGTGACTGACTGATTTCCTACTATTTATGTATGTTTATTTATGTATGCTAATTTATGTATGTTTATTTATGAATGTTAATTAACACAGCCGCCAGCTCGAATCATATCGTTGTGACTATGTCGTGTTTGTTTCTTACATCAACACTTTGCATTGTTCGAGACCTCTGAAGATATGGGTTGAATTTACAGTATAAGTGTTCAAGGTGAACTTTAAATTGATAACTTATTTAACTATGTTGAAAATAACCACGATTGTATAGGGTTGAGTATTATGTAAACATATGATATCACTTTTACCGGATTTCTGTAGACCACACATTTAGTCATACGAGTTGCTGGAAAACATTCTGTATTGTGATGTCACAAAAAATTGACATGGCTAAACTTAATTAAAAAAGTACGAGTTCAGCCTCAATATATCTATTCATATTGAAGGCTAAAAATATTCAATGAAATCCTTTTTATGCCTTATATTAATTTGTTTTTTTTTTCGTGAAAATACATTAGAAAAAAGCACGAGATTTGTGTTCTCTTTATAGTTATTTCGAGTGTTTTTAAATGTTTTCTATACAGAATGGTGGCAAATCATTCTAGATGTATCTTTCTTTGACCAAAAAATCATGAAACCTTTTAATGTAGTGATGCTGCTATTAGTTAAAAAGAGTTTATATATAGCAATGGTGTTGAAGATAATATAATGTTTAATGTCATATCTGGTTAAGTCATTTTGCTCTGCTTGGCAAATAGTCACTCCATATATTTTCTTAGTTGTTGGTGTTGTTGAGCAAATAAAAATAAACGTCTTATTTCTGTTTGGAAATTCAAAAGTTTTAATAGATATGTTGCTGTTAGCTAACAGAGTTTAAACAAAGATAATCAATTCCATGATTTTGCGTTGTAGAGAGACTGAAAATAAATATCGAATTGTTTTTTTTTAAAGGGGGTTATAACATTTCAATGATTTTGTTTTACAAAGATATAACATTTCCATGATTTTGTTTTGTAGAGAGACTTAAAATAAATATCGAATTGGGTTTCTTTTTTTTCGTTAAAGGGGGGGGGTATAACATTTCCATGATTTTGTTTTACAAGGATAGATTTTAATATCGCCATGTTGTTGTTTGTTGAACTTTTAATATTTCTACAAACGATGATGATGATGTGATGTCCAGTAGCCCCAGATCGCTCGGAGTGATAGAGTACGTGATGTTATTTAACTAGACACATGCACTCAAAGTTATACCTGAAATATTCTCATATCAATAAAAAAAAACTATGTAACGTATATTACATTATGTATTAACTACTGGATTGATACTGACTAAAAGAGGCCCAGTACGAGACCGTAAAAAAAAACCCGCACGGTATGATGACGTCATCAATTGAAAGCACCTGATTGGGTAATTTGATTGATTGTTAAACTATTTGTTATGATCATGCACTATGCCGCGTGTGTCAGTAAATTGGCTTCATAATATATCGGCCTTCAAGGTTTATCGCTAGACGAAGTAATATTAACCTACTTAATGAATATTCATTGATTAAATATGGCCTCGGATAATATGTAACCGACAAGTGCGTTAATCAAGGTTAATTGGGCACTGGTAGTTAAGAATGATAATAATTGCCACATTTGAATGCAAGCTATTGATATCTTATTATTATTTGCAATTATTTTATTGGATTCTTTTGGGTGGTAATTTTTTGAATCGTTTGTTATTACTTCTCATATTTTGGAATTCTTTCTCATAAATTTTCCTTGACATATTTACCTTGTATTATTTGTCACATTTTTACCTTTGTATTACCTTCGTATTTCTTCTATACTTTTCCATTGTTGATTATTGTTATGTATTTTTTTTAAATAATTTGGTATTTTTTCTTACTGCTATATTATTGTTTATCACTATTTTCATTGTTTATTCGTGTTGCTTATTGCTTGGATGGGTATGTTATAATGTCTTATACCTTGGCAAACATACATACATGCATACGTATTAAAATTTATGAAAACTACGTGCAATGTAGAAGGCCCCTATATAGTCTGGCATTGAGAGTAATGAGAGAGTCCGGTGATGTGCGATCCATAACGAAACTTTCCCTTGGCAAATATGGTTTTAGTCCTTTAGTATGAAAATAGATAATGTTTTCCCAGCCTAACCTTCGGACAGTGACAGCAATAGCAACAACAATAACCTACCATCACATTGGACCAGGGATGTAGGGGGGGGGGGAGGAGGGGTATGGTGCAAACGCCCACTTTACTGAATCATATTTAAAGTGACTCTTTTCTTATGATTATATTTTTGGGCTCGGAGAAACATTTATACATTCGCATTCATTGTCTTATATTTTCTTGTTGCTTTTTACCTTGTATTGCTTTTGTTTTTTATTATTCCTTTGTATTCCTTCATACTTTAGCATTCTTACAAATTACCTTGTATTGCTTGTTATAATTAGGCATTGTCTGTTATCGTTTGCTATTGTTTTGCTATCTTGTTTATATTTGTTGTTATTGTTGTTCATTGTTTCTTATTAATTCTTTTACCTTTGTATTGTCACATAAATATTCCTGTTGATGATTACCATGTATTTTTTCTCAAAGATTTACTTCTTAAACCTTTGTATTCCACCTCAATATTCCTTAATTGTTATGATCTGATTGTATTAATTTTTCATTTCTTATACTGTGCTATATTCTTTCTCATTATTCGTAATTGATGATTATTATCTTGTATTCTCTGTTATAAATTTCTTTTGTTTTTTATTATTTGCTATCGCTTGTTACTACTTATATTGCTTGTAATTAATAATGTTGTTGTTTTAATTTTTTTGTTTCTTACACATTAGAAATTGTTCTTATAAATTTCCATTTTGATTTACACCACGCACATATATATATATATATATATAACTATATATATGTTTGTGTGTTTGTGTATGTATATTTATTTACAACAATACATATACATCTTCAAAATCCCTTATTACCGACTTATTGTTTATCATTGTTTTAGTTCCCATACCTTGTTCTCAATCTCGCGTTTTGTCATCGTTGATTATAAACTTGCATTGTTTTTCTTAATTACCTTGCAATTGTAGTTATAACTATACGCACTATTGTTATTATTTGTTCTGACACTTTGTACCACTAATGACTAATGACTAATGAAAACTGGATTTTGCCTTACCTTGTATTTCACATGTAATTAAAACTCTCGAAAAGATGAACCTATAACCATTCAGGACACTATAGAGTCCGATCTCAACAAGTACCGACACATGCGTTCTAAGAGCTGTGTTCAAAACCCGTCCGGGATTTGAACCCGAGCTCCATGAGAGGCTGTCCCAGTGCAGCAAACCGGTTTAGTGAAATTAACTCTTAGACTCGTATGCGACTCATTCACCATTTATAATATAACTACGAAAATTAGCATAAATTGGCAAAGTTAGATGGAAAATAAATGAATATCTATGATGTAATTTTACATGGACATTGCTACTAAATTAATGACATTTCAAGCAATTTTCCACAGGGTAACCGACTCGGAGTACCAAGATTGTCGAAATTTCTGATACCTTATTTTTATTGGAAAGTGATGACTTTAATGTTGTTGTTTTATTACGTAATTAATAACTCTGACGTAATCACTTTTAAATATCATCGTCCGTGATGTTGGATATCCAATTAGATCACTTCAAAGAAGATAACTGTTTATGGTTTAATAAATATGGCATTTTGAAAAATATAATATACAGTGGTAATATTGTATTTATTTATTTATCTTCGTGATTGAGTTTACGGCATAATACAGTTAGAGATATCTTGAATAAATTGATAAATCATTATTATTTCTTTACGATTGAGGTATTTGCAGTTTTAAGATAATCTTACAGTATTTTGCTACAGTTGCTACAGTAAGAATTGCGTATGAATACACTGCAGATAGTAATGATTTATTATTTAATTAAGATTATGGCATGTCAGTTTAACCGCAAACTGTGACTAGTTCACGGTAAGTTTGCTCATAATATCTATTTTATATTTCTCTTCTAATATAATTTAATTAATGTGAAATGCTCGCATTGGTGTGAAAATCATAACTGTTTGGGAGTCATAATTATTCATAACATGGGTGCATATATAATTATAATTATTCGCATCACGGCCGCACAAAGTTATAACTATTCACAGCGTGGATGCACGTAGTTTTAATTATTCATAGCGTGGGTGCATATTGGTATATAATAGATGTTAAATAAAATATGAAATTTTTAAGAAGATCGTTAACCGGTCTTTAGAAAATTAAAGGTAGATATATTTTTGTGAGTATATATCAAAACTTTGTGACAAAAAAATGTGATGATTAAATTATGCAATAAACGAAAAGTGAGATAATGACTGATAATAATGACTGACTTCTACAATCATGTTATGATAAACATTTCTGAAAATCTGAAAGTTAATAACATCACGTGACAACGGTTTGAAAATGTCATAGGTGTATAGTGCAGACTAACATTAGAACATCTGATTACGTAATATTTCATTTCTATGAGAAGTATCGTTTCTGGATGTGATGTATTGTTATTGACGATCTCGAAACACAGTTCCAATTCAGTTTATGAAGTTGGGCAATGTGAATATCACCAGGTTAAGATCATGTGTAGTATCCCTTATGTAGTATCCCTATGTTCCCTTTCGAGGGGAATGGTGATGCACACCTGACGATGATCACACAGTCACAGTCCCGATGCAAGGGGACTTTGGTTGAGAGCGGATCAGTCGTTCGGTAGTTTGGTTTTCGTGCCCAGGTTTCTTTCCTGGGTGACTTTTCTTAAAAAGTATCATGAATTACCTCCCGATGCAACTAAAACATATACTTCGAACGGATGAACTATATTGAATGTTGGCGAAAACCTCAAATAGCACAATTTCAGGGATGAGCATTCTTAAAGTGAATAACATCACGTGAAACAGTCTATTAAAACACCAAATGACATAATCACAGTGATAACCTGAAGTGCAACTGATGACGTCATGTGACATCTTTAATATGATTCTAACCTCTGAATGTGGTCATTCTCATCCCTGGCTTTGGTATGGATGTTTTGTGTTCTTACAGACTACACACGTTATTAATGAACAATTCTTTCCCTTCAGCTACATTAGTGTAGAAGTTGGACGATTTGAATCCCGGAATAAGCGTGTTATGGTCTTGGAATAGCTACTAATACCAGCGATAGGTCTCAAAGCGCTTTACAGACGTTATATTACCCCTGGTCAATGATAACCTGTCCCAGAGACAATCCCTCCAGTCGGCAGCAGTTATATACTTCGCCCAATGACAAGTTACCTCACAGGTACCCATTTAACCCCTGGGTGGAGAGAGGCAAGTGAGATAAAGCATCTTGCCCAAGGACACAACGTAATGAACTCGGCAGGAATCGAACCAGCAATCCTTGGATCACAAGTCCAACGCCTTAGCCAAGTGGCCATCACGCTCTAATACATCGAATGTGCTTAACCAGAACTATAGTGTAACTATTGCTGCGTGCCAATGAAAGGAGTTTCTTTTTTTTTAACCTTTGTTACTCTCTACAATACGAATGAACAAGGTGAACCCCTGCCAAACATTCCAAAGCAGATGGATTTAGCCCAACCTACTTTACATATTAGAATCGGGACTTTAAGTGGTAATTTCCACTAATTATTGAGGTTAATGACCAATTAAACGCACCTTTCTTCATGTGAAACAAAAGATGAGTTCTATACAGAATATTACATTGTTTAATTGACTGAACCTGGTAGGAATTGGGACATGGCTCAGTTAGCCGAACCACACAGTTTGTGACATTATCACGTCCGACTCAGCAGGTATATATGTATACACCGATGGTCTCTTCATTAAACCGTAGAGCGGTCCAGCGTACTATTTGCAAAGAAACTTGAATTCTGTAGATATATTTGTTTACCCATAATCACAGCTAGTTCTATATAAGCGAGAAAGGAAGAAATTAGTTATTTTTTCAGCGGTTTGAGAATAATAATAATATAAAGAGAAAAGCCCACACGTTGTCGGTTCCAGTATAACCTTATCAACATCTCTCGTTCCTGAGTGACCAAACTCAGAAAAAAAAGAAAAATCGATTCCAAAAGGGAGACTTAATGTAGAAATCTCCAATCAAATCGTGTATTTATCAAATCAAAACCTCCCAAAGAATTCGAAATTTGTTTCTTTTTTTCTGGGGATAAACCAGATTTGTTTCCATTTAATACTATAACAAAAAGCTGAAAATCGCATTTGGTTCGATTTTGGAGAGGCGGAAAAATTTGCAGTGTAGAATTTGAAATGCTTTCGATTTTCATTTTCTTGTAACAACAATATAACGCAATAAATTTTTGATCTAACAACGTATAGTGAAAACCTTCTGCATGGCTGGTAACATATTGCCTTCGCCGGTTCTGGAGGACTCCGCTTTTGGTATATACGCGCTTATGCTCTATACAACCAATTGAAATGTTACTATTGTTTTCGCTTGGTTGCTCACCACAAAAAAAAACCCCGTTCCATCCCGAGATTTATTCATGCTGTATGCTTCCAAAACGAGGAAAGGCGCCCTGCGCTTGGATGACTCGTACTAAAAACGCTCTTTCGTGCGTAAATTAAACTTACTCAAGCCTTTTGCTTACATGCCGAGGTCAACATTAAGATAATTCAATGTTGGGTCTGTGTATATTCGTGCACTAGTTACATAACACAAATACACGCCAAGACGAATATGGCCCACATCACTTGGGTGGGTGGCTTATATCCCTCAGTTTAAACGTCATAGAACACAAGTAATGAGCATGCGCACTCAGTTCATACTTCGCTTTGGGAAGATTACAAAAATAAACCCATCATTTTTAATTACTAATGTTTACAGCAATGTTATTTAAAAACATATGCAGTAGAACTAATTGTATTTATACACTTCGTAGTGTATTGCGGTTGATGTTGCCTTCACAAGGATATTGCAGTTACACTTTTCTTAACCAACTTTTCTTTAACAGCGATCAATGCTTTATGAAAAGTATATAAAATACTTTCAATTTCGTAAAAGCCTGAAACAAGGTAATAAAATCAAAGGCTATACTTCATCCCTAAAGCGGCACCTCTTAGCCAATTTTAAACAGTAAGCATATCTACTTAAGTAAGGATTCACAGATTGGCTAAAATGTTACTATTTAAAATGGTGACCCATTCATTCATAAATTGTCTAATAGAAATTCTAATAAAATTCTAATTTCTAATAAAAATTTCATTAGAAAATTTATTACAAAATATTTATTAGAAAATTTCTAAATTCTAATAAAAATTGTCTAAGTATACAAATGACATCGTTTCCTGTTTGATCCATGTAACGTCCTACTACCCAAGCATAGCAAAAGCATATCAGAAGCATATCAGACGCATAGCAGAAGCATAGCTAAAGTATAACAGAAACATATCAGAAGCACATCAGAAGCATATCAGAAGCACATCAGAAGCAGAGCATACGCATAGCAGAAGCATAGCAGAAGCATAGCAGAAGCATAGCATACGCATAGCAGAAGCATATTAGAAGCACATGAGAAGCATAGCAGAAGCATAGCCGGCCCATGGCATAGCATAGCATGCCAAGCAAATCAGAATCATGGAAAGTACCGTATACCCATTTGGGAGACATTTTGATTAGGAAGTTTACAGGTAATGAATATTGAGCAGGGACAAACCCCATTAACATAGAGTACACGTGACGGAGAGGATTGGTTTATAGTCTTCACATAACGTTTATGACGAACACCTCACACGTGAGCGAAACAGACACGTGAGGCTTTCCTGATTCAGCCGTTGCATCCATCGGTTAAGGTTGTGACATGACACCTAACATGTTTTCAAGCTTACACGAGCGATATATGTCGAGAGCAACAAGTGTGAAAGTGCACCATTGATCCACACCCTTCTTCGGGGAGTCCTATTTAAGACTCATTCTAGCGTAATATCAGCTGTTGATGTACTCCACGACACATCTTTGTTATCAATCATAGACCAACGGTCATTTAACTCCATCCGAAATACAAAACACAAAGGTGTCAAACTAAAACGGCGAAGCGAAATAATGATAGACAAAGAACAACTG
>KN884899.1:61990-74030 GCA_000934455.1 Apostichopus parvimensis | reverse complement strand
ATGTCACCATTTCCTTCTCTGCAGCCTTTCCCGATTACATACAAATACATATACATATTTTTGCCAAGATTTTGTGTATACAATTTCATATAGCATAGGTTAAAAATAACAAAAAAATACAATATGTTAGGAAACGATTGTTGGTGTTTCATTTCCCATTGGATGAGAAGGAAAAACTAAACCTGTTATTCCTTGCTAGACATGTTTTTCACTCGTAAAGTCTATTTTCCCTGTTTTCATAGCCTCATCTCTTTATATTTTTGATGTATAATACATTATAGGCCTATGTTCAATTGTCCCAGTTAGTTGTTTTTCTATAAGTCATTTAATTTCATTTGATATCTACTTGTTTAAATACTCTTCAGTAAAGGTTACATTATGCAAAAGCATTTGTTAAAATATACTAAACATAATGCATTCTGCCATTACACTAAGCTAGAGTGTAAATAATTAACCATAATTAAATTTATAATAGCTGTCACGCCTTACTATGCCATTAGAAATAACTTTGAAATCCACTCTTTGAAAAATTTCGAAAAATATTCTATTTTCAAAACAACATTAATATGCCACAATATTAAGATCACGCCTGTCCAATTTGAAAATGTAATCAAACAGATATTTCTCTCATCTTCTTAGAGAAAGTTACATTATTACATTTCTCAATATTACAAAGTTATTTCCTTAGTCTGGTCATCATACAATTACTGCCAAATTACAAAATATTTGTTAATGCTGTTTCAAGTTACCAGCAAATACTTTGTCGAAGACAACAGTCAAAGCTATATGTAGACCAAGATTTTTCGAACAAATGAGCTTTCAAAATCTCCGTAATAACATTTTATTTTCTTCCATCGCAAATATCAGCACAATTTGAAGATACAATGTTTAGCCAAGAAACTAGTTTTGTTCATTTCACCATCCTGTCCCATCGCACCTTAGGAGGCAGAGTCTTCAGTTATATTTTTCCCAAAAGCAATATAATGACCAATCTATTTAATTCACTCTCAAATATATAATAATATGTTCTACAATTTTCGAACAAATGAAATATTAAATACACAGTATGGAATATGTTTCCTACCATGTACACGGTAGTTCACATTAAAGTAATATCTAGTGCTTGTTTAACTCATATACATATTGTACGTTGAAATGTATTTAGTGTTTCAAAAGAATTTTAAAGAATGGTTTCAGATGGCAGCTTCGTAGATTCGCTGTCATGATTTCTTGTCTAGGAGGTTGGCCCGCTGTCAGTATAATATTAGCTCAATTAAATAACTCTGTTCTTTGCTGGGACCATTTTTCATCATTGTCTGCGTTAGATTAGTCTTAGGGTAAGTACAGTTTTAGTTATCAAAATTGACTCTTTTATTAGCGTCAAGCAATATATATAATCAATTGTCACTAAATTATAACCAAGCAACTTTCCTAATCGTAATCTTTTAGACAATCTGCTTTAATCACAAACCTGAGCACAGAGTATACAATTCCATTAGCCGAATACTTACTTCTAAGAAAGGTTGATTTTTGTTTAAATGTTCTTTGGAAGCCACCCTACATTAACATTCATCAATAGAAATATTGGACATTTCGCATGATTATCTATTTGTCATCATTCTCATTGCTATAGCAGACAATAGCTAGTGAGTTTCTGAGACCACTTACGAAAACAACAGCAATGTAAACCAGAGAAGAAATAGTCTTTGCTCCGAGCTATACTCCGAGCTCTGTATGTTATTGATCTTTCTTAAATTTTAGTAAACACTTTAAATGTATGTAATATCTTACCTTAAGCTGAGGTGTATGTAATATCTTACCTTTAAAATGGCAACAGCTGAGCGTTTCCTTTCTTCTTTGAAAACTCTCATGCAGTCACTATAAATCCAAAGAAGAATCATTTATACCTGTAATATTTCAAAGTTCCTCCCTATAGCCAAAGTGAAATACATAGCGTCTGTGAGGAGAGATATCCAACATGTATGACACGAACAAAGAAAAGAAAGTTGTTTATGTTTTGTCTGGTCTTTGTTCTGGTAGTTAGTTGCCAATAATGCAGTGATTCAGTCTTCATGTAAAGGTTTGCAGGTCAAAGTTTGTTTCCTGAAATCTCAGCATGGAATCAATTATTGTTTCTGATTGCATGATAAACTATGATATTAGCTGATTGAAAGTAACCCCTGTTTCATATATGTTAAAAAATGTAAATGAATCGAAAGGGCTAACCTGCAGTAAAGGTAAAGTACATGAGATTAGACGGTATTCCGTGACTTATGGAAGTAAGCTTGAATTGAAGTTCTAATATAAACAAAAGAAACGAACGGAAAAAATGTTGTCCTATCAAACCAAGTTTCCATCATTCTGTAACTCAGTTTATATAAACACCAATATAATTCATTCTCTAATGTCAATCGATATAGGTAAATAATTGTCATATTAATTCGAGTAACATTCATTTCATTTCAAATACAGGTCGTCGCAAACGTCGGGGAACAATCATCAAGTAGGTCGTTATACTTTATAATACTTAAGTCTTAACTTTGAAAAACGGTTACCCTTAACTAATAGTACTGACAAATGACTAAAAATGGTTCCAACAATCATGCCAAAATGCATAAGACTTTATATCCTTTGTCTTTGTTATTATTCATGAATAATGTTTTTAATATCCTAAACCACTGGTAATGCTTATAACATTTTCACTGCATTCAAGCATGTCTGAACGTTGTATGTAGTTATATCGCTTACTTTAGTCAATACAGTTTGTTTGATGTCAAGTTTTCATTGTGGTCGCTTGGAAGTTAACTCTGTTCTTTACTTTTGCTTTCCTTTAAACTTTATTCTTTTTACTTTTCGCATCGCTCATGATTGCTTAAGTTTCTTTTCATTGTTCGACTTCTTTATTATCATAATTGAGACGTATTTAACAACATAGCAGGATACACAAGTTTATCTTATTCGACATCGATATTGTAGACTGAAATATTCAAATTCTTCGAACAACGTGGAATGCAATTTATTAAAATTTAAGGGCCAGTCATTCGAAGCATTTTTGTGTATAATTGTATAATATCAAACTGAACTTCGTTATTAATTTTCACACAGGTTCCTCATACTTTGTCTTTCAACAACCTGAATATCCAAGAGATTGCAAGGAAGTTTTGAATGCCTGCACCTCTACCCACAATACATCTGGCGTGTACCTCATCAAACCAGATGGATACCCAGAACCGTTTGAAGCTTACTGTGATAATGAATTCAGTAATGGTGGATGGACGGTAAGCCTTACTGTGTTTCATTTCACTTTACATGGAATGTCATCAAATCATCTGTTTTGTAGTTTATTATCAATCACTATTGTTCTAAACACGTTAAATAATGTTGACTTCAGGTAAGCGTAACAGAAACATGTATGGAATAGCGATGGTTTATTTGGCATTTATCAAGACATTCATGTATTACACGGATCAGAAACTTACGCGTGCTACATTTGTTGGATTCTTAGGTTACAGAATCAAGGTGTATGACGCCACAGTCAATTTAAATAGATGGAAATGGAACACTGAAGTTGTCAACAAAATAAAATAAAGTTATAACTTCAAAAACATTGCACTTGTTTTAAAAAGCGGTCATTTTTATAAGACATTTTTGCTGTTGATTATAACCGACGAGACAATTTTGAAATAATAACTTTCTACTCCTGTACGATATCTACTGCAGGTGTTACAGCGGCGACGACTGGATTCCGTTAATTTTAATAGGAATTGGCAAGACTTCAAAAACGGCTTTGGTTTTCTTGGCAGTGAGTTTTGGATTGGAAATGAGAAATTAGCTTTTTTAACAACTGAGATTGGAGTTTGAGAATGCTGCAGGACAGTCTTATTACGTAACATATGACCAATTTCGTATCTCAGATGAATGGGGGCAATATCAACTCTCAAGTGTAGGAACTTATGGAGGAACAGCAAGTGAGTCAATTTTAAAATTAGCCATGGTGTGACTCAAGATAGGAGTTACATAACTAGTAACAATCAACTTACACATATGCAAATATACTTCCCTATAATAAAATATAAGTTACTCACCGTATTTTAATATTGTTTTTTTTTTGGTGGGGTTGGTGGGGGCGCTGACTTGCGCTTTGTGTATCGGGAGTCATTATGCTTGACGACATCAGAAATCGGTTTTTTTTTATACAAAAGCCATCCACCCGGACTTTCCTCTTCACTTTTTGTTGTTGTAAAAATGATCCCAAACTACATGTCTACTCTATGGCATCAATATTGTTAAATACTGAATTGCATGGTCTACCGAATCTTCTCAGAACATTACAAATCAGTGTTGTTTGAATTCTTTATAATGTTCCTTTCTGTAGTATCGGGTAAAGACCAATAGCTACAAGATTGACTTTAATTTAACACATTAGTTTAGAGGAATTCATCACTTCACTAGTAGGTCTTCTACATACATGATTTACATTCTTCCTTTCTAGAATCTCAATTGGAATGGTGTCCAACGAATAAGATATTTTCCAACGAGACATGTGAGAGGACGTGTGATGACCCTGACACATGCATCTCCTCAACCTCTCGCACAGAACTAGAGAAATGTGTTTGTGTTGGTGATTACATGGTTCAGGGTGAGAATTGCATTCCTCAGAAGAATTGCAGCTGTTTCGTTGCTGACAAGGGGACAGTATTAATGGTCAGTATTTTCATTAATTTTTTCCCCTTTCATTCTTTTCTCACATCTGTATTGAATAAAATCATTGAGTTAAAAAAAATTGGAAGTTTTGTGATTAATTTTCGACAATACAGAAATGAGACCCACTTTCATAATGAATAGCAGAAATTACAACTGCCGAATATTTGATTGGCATTTTCCAAAATATAAGAATGTATGACAATACAAAATTTCATTGCAAGTTCCTTTACTTTCGAATCATTTTACGATAGCCAATTTACTGTAATGGACAAGTAAACGTAACTTAATCCCATTAGTGGCACAAGATATCTGAATGATATAGCATAATTTATGTCATTTGTGTTTTTAACGTTTCTTCAAACAATTTCTTTTACCGGAAACAGAATTAAAATTCACGTGTCCTTTTTATTCATACTTTAATCATATATATTTTTATACTTTTCTAAGTTAGAATGGTGTGTATTTGTCCGGTAGTCTAGTGAGTCTCTATGGTGAATTCAGAATTACTTAATACATTTTCTATTCTTTTTAAATATGTCCCATTAAATTTAGAATGGCGAGTCTTACGTCAATTCAGCCTGTACAAGAAGATCAAATTGTAGCAATAACCAACTCATGGTAGAAGATAGTTACGAATGTAGTGATGACGCGACTTGTGATGTCAGAGATGGTGTTCGTAGATGTTACTGCATAGATGGCTACGAAGGAGACGGTGTTACGTGTACCCGCAAGGCAGTCCCAAAGGATTGTCATGAACTTTACGTTGATGGTAGTAAAGATGGAGTTTACACCATTTACCCTGATGGTTGGCCAAACGGCATTCGGGTTTTCTGTGAGATGGAAAGTAACGGAGGAGGGTGGACGGTGAGTTGTTCAAGAACATTTGATACAGTGTAGTGTCTTGTATCTGAATTCATTTGTTCTGCAAACGTGTGGAAGACACATTACATATTTCTCACTAACTCCGATTACATGTTAATTTTTCTTTATACTCATAGGTCATTCAGCAACGATCAAGCGCCGCTGTTGATTTCTATCGTACCTGGGCTGAATACAAGACCGGATTTGAAGATCCTATCGGTGATCATTGGCTTGGTAATGATTACATACACGCAATTACCAACCAAAAAGAATACAGTCTCAGGATAGACCTCACCGATTCAAGCAGTTCATCGTATTACGCCCTCTATTCCTCCTTCAGCATAAGTGATGATGCGGACAAATATCGACTCTCAATTGGATCATATAGTGGAGATACAGGTTAGCATTTCTGTAATTTTATTATAATTTAATATTATTTGCAATTTACTACTTACATTCATTCTTAAAACATAACAATGTCGTTCTCTACTTTCATCATTGTTTTACAATGAATGCATATCTGCTTGCTTTTAAAGCTGATCTAAAAGATGTCTAATGACACATGTTCCAAAATATTGGAAGGAATATTCACGTTAATAGTTAGTAGTTACAAAAATATTAATGCAAATAACTCACGAAACAAGGTAATTAGAAGTAATAGGTAGGTAGCTACATACACCCATGTGTGCACAGAAACTTCTCCTTAGCATCTAGTCACTTTCAATGGAACTTCCTATTGAACCTGAAATATATTTAAGATCATTATATTCATATTTACACATCCTATCCCATTTCCGTTTCTCTCGTAACGTATTGTTTATAGTTGCGATAACTACAAATCATGAAAGGCTAGTAAATACGCTATACTGGGCATTTATTTCTTACCTTTTTCGCATAGTACATCAATCGTACAAAACGTATATACATATATATATGCATATATATATATATATATGTTTAAATATATTTTAAGAATTTCTTAGAAAATATTTTTGTATAAATTTTGGAAAATAAAATAAGTAAGAAAGTGCCTTAGTGTAGCCACGTAGTGACATATTTAAATCATTGCTCAGTCCTCAGTCCTCTGTATTCACTTTAACTAAAAATGCCAACAAAGAAGGCCGTTGACTCTCTATTTTTGAACTGCATGGTTTGTGTGGAAAAAGACACAATTTGATGATAATGTACTGATGACACCATTACCAACTTGCATAATACAAATATGTTATTTGTAAACACATTATAAAGCATAATATAAACAAAACATAAACATAAATAGCCGATACCGTAACAAGAAGGTTATAAACTACAACTCAGACTGCTGTGTATAGCCAAATGATCAACATGTAACAGCGACGTAGACAAGAAGAAGTTTCATAGTGCACACATATTGATGGAATGTAGCTTTGAAACGTTCTAGGTAGATTCATCGGTTTTGTATGAATAACTTGTTTCAACAATTGACACCCGAATTTATATAATCATTTTTCCGTTTTTTAGTAAAATGAATAATATAAATAAATATTATTGTAAGAAATTTTACAACATCTGGCAGTAAACGCTGAATGATGAAAATACTATAAAATAAATGAACAGATGAAAACAACAAGCAAAACAGCTAAATTCCCGATATGCCGTTTTCCATTTCTGAATAAAATTTTGGAAATTTAGAATAATATAGTGATTGCAAATGAGTGTCAAATACAATCATATTTATTGCTAGTTATCGGTAATATTCGTAACTAACAAATATTTGCAGAAAATTGAGGAATTTACTAAATACACGTAGACAAACCTGTATACTGAAACCCTTACAAGACTTTGACAACGCACATTTAAGGTGTTTTTTCTCTGTTACATCGAATATAATAAACTGATGTGGTATCACCCTTCAGTTAATATAGCTGAAATGACAACATATTTTATTGCTTTAAGAAATAACTGGTTACCAGGAAAGCACTAATATTAACAATTAGTAATATAAATTACACACAAGTAGGAGTGACGTAACATTTGAAGTTTGTTTTCTTACTTTTCTTACTCGAATCCGTAGGTCATGATGCGATGGCTTGGCACAACAACAAACAATTCAGCACACGTGGCGAAGACAATGACGGATGGGATGATTTTGTCTGCGCTGAGAAGCATAGAGGAGCCTGGTGGTTCGGTTATTATTATCACTGTGCTTCGACTTATTCTTATTGCCCGTCTAATTGCCCAAGTAGTGAATATTATTGTGATTACTTCCCTGTCGGAAGCGGCTGTGCTCTTTGCGCTTATTCTCACCTCAACGGAGACTACGACGGCTCAACTCGAGGAACGAACATATTCTGGAGTAGTCTTAGTGGATACGACTGCGGCCTACAATATACGGAGATGAAAATACGACCAGTGCAGACATAAACAATTCTCTTTGCACACAACATTGAGGCATTTCAAATCAACTATACTCCTCTCCACCGAATGTTACACGGGTCCTAATGTAATATTTCTTTAATCGAGGAAAAGGGCTCTCATCTCTGTCCAAAATCGGTAGAACGGAGAGAAATTAATCGACCTAGATAAACGGCAACATTCAGATATCTCTATGTGACAACGCCAATTAAATATGTCATGTCATTAACAATAATGATGGAATTGCAATAATGTGAAACTAATTTCCGAATAAAATGAAGAAAGTTTACAATAAAGTGTCGGTAACGTTGACCTCTTCTTTTCATTTGTCATTTCGCTCATTGCTTAACAATTAAAATAACCCCATATTAATGTATCCCCACTATTAAACTATTTTGCTCTAACAATTCTGTCATAAACTAACTTCACTTTTGATACGTATTGGCTAATATTTGACATATAATCCTGAAGGTATAGGCAATTTGTAGTCCCATAACATTGGCGTTCGCAATGGGGCATCCCCTCTCAACTGTATTGCTTAGTCGGGGAGGGGGGGGGGGATGGCTCAGTTGGATGTTTTCTTTTAAATGGATTATGGATACATTCATTGGTGAAAGAATAAGATAACTCATCTAGGTTTGCACGTTCCTTTTCAACGGCACACAAAAGAGTATTAATTAGCAAGACCACCAGAATCCCCGACGTGGTATAGTTGCCTTTAACCAAACAAGGGTCTTATACTCCCTTGTTTACAATATGCTACATTCACCTCCATGACCATAAAGTTCCATACCCCTATCTAACTCTGTCTAAGAAATATAAACTTCCCGTAACCCGCAACTTTGAAATCTGAGCAGGCCACTGATCCATAACTTGATATACATTTACGTTATACAGATATCCAACCTTAAGGGACCTAAAAGAAATTGTCATGAATCTGTTTCGAAAACAAAGAAAAACTGTTCAAGTTAAATATTTATATTCCGTCTGATTGTAAGTGGTCCTTATCTGTAAGTCTTTCCTCCTCCAAACTCGCATCCACCCCCTGCACCCCCTCCCCCTATCCACATCATTTAAACGATTACCTTCCAATCAAATGATTATATAACATATCAGCAGTAAGTATCAGGTTTATCCTGACTGAGCAAATAAGACCCTATTTCAAGAAAGGGGTTGCTTATATTTTAGCAATATATATTTTTGGATTACCATTGAAAAAATAAATGCTCATATTGTCGTAAACGACACTCGAATACTGATAAAGCCCAAATTCCCACACAGTAACATGTTAATAAAATTTAACGAAATGTAAAATACTTGAACATTAGAAATCACGTGTGGTTGAGGCGAATGTAACCTTTTTTGTTATCGAAACATACCATGGGCGGATTCACGGTTGGGGGGGGGGGGGGGGGGGGGGTGGGGTGTTCCACTTTGTCCGGGCCTCCACATTTATCAGGAGTGAAAACTACACTATATTTTCCGGAAAGAAACTAACTCAATTTATGCAGATAAACTATGGTCCAGGTTTCTCTTAGTATTCATCAGAAGTATCATGTTGACATAGCGCAAGAACCAGACATTTCCCACGACAAGTTTTTGCTAAATTCAGCCTTCACTCCGAAAACACCTTATTCTGACCCTATGCTGTCAGCGATTATCTTACCGAGTCCAACCAATTGGCCGGCAATGGGACTGTGTTGGTAACCGAAAGTTTACAGTTCACCAACATGCAGCGTCTATGGCAAGCCATATGTGAATAATTCTATAAACCGAGTTTATCGCCATTAAACTCTGTTTTTCGATCGATAAACTCAGTTTATCGAATGGATGACCGTGTTTTTCTCGATAAACTGAGTTTATCGAGCGAAAAGCAGGGTTACCTCGATAAACTAAGATTATCGGCGATAAACGGAGTTTATCAAATGGGAACTATGTTTTTCGCTCGATAAACAAAATTTATCGATAATCTCTGTTCATCGATAAACTGAGTTTATCGATAAACTAAGTACTTTAAGTAAACTAATTCTATACCATCATACCAACTAACTGGGGTGGAGCATCATTTGATGTTTTCTGTAATATTCTGCATATATATATTTAACCAAACTGGGCACGTTGCGCAAGATGTGAACGTCATCTGCTCACTGTTTACCATCTAGACAAGTGAACCATGAGCTTAATTTAGTTTAGTAAGAAAAGGATCAGGAAGGACAGTGTCCTCATAAAAAAGACGCCGATAAACCAAGAACCCAAACCCTAAGAACTCAAAAGAAAGCAGTCTCTCACACTGCAGTTAATACCTCTGTCAAACGCATTTACACTTTTTTGACACCGTAAACAAATCAGGCAGTCTATTCCACTCATCCACAACTCTCTGCAGGAAGAATTTTTGTTCTGACATCCAACCTACTCTGCAGGGGCAAGGGGAAACGTGCCGCCCCCCACCCACAGAATATTTGGGGACCGAATGGTGACGACTGAAGAAAATTGAAACTGTGTGACCATAAGGGTAAATAATAAACGTTTTCTTCCACCAAAAATAAGTTAAAATACTGTTTTTTAGTCCTAATAGGTGTCAATTCCTGTCTAAAAGGGCATATATTTTTCTCGATCAGCGGTGGCTCTTAGTTGAAGCCGTTAAAATGTTGCTGTGCCTCCACCCCCAAATCGGGGGACGAAAGTGTGACTTTGCTCCCCCACCCCCCCCCTCCCAAGACCAAAAAACTGGCTACGCTGGCTGTGCCCAAAAACCTAACACTTTGAAAAATGTGTATCTTCCCAATCCTTCTAGCTATAGACTTAGTTTGAGTGTTAGGATAAAGCTGAAATGTTCTAGAACAAGCCCATCACTTACAAATTTAATAAATATTATCTCTTTACAGGCTTCCTTACAAAAGTATATCAATGAATATTGACATAGCGCCACCAATTCGTTGTCAGAACTATATGCAAAAAAAGGTACGGTGCACGTGTGCGTATATATATATATACGTGTATTGTTTATGTATTGTATAGCCTGGAGGAGGGGGTTTCCCCCAGTTCCCTCCTCATGCCAGTCCTTATATCTCGGTCATTTTTCAACCAATTTCCACAATTTTGACCTCAAATGGTAGGAAATATCTTAGATAGTACTATTTAAACATAAAATACACCAAGAATAAAAAGTTTATTACTATTGGTAGTATGTATTCCAAAATAAGCTATTTGGGGACCTAATTTGCATAATTATTCTTTTGACAATCCTTATATCTCGGTCATTTTTAAACCAATTTCCACAATTTTAGTCTCAAATGATAGGAAATATCTTAGATAATACTATTTTAACATAAAATACACCTAGAACAAAAGTTTATTTCTATTGGTAGTATGTATTCCAAAATAAGCTATGTTGGGACCTAATTTGCATACTTGCATACATAATTAGCCCGAAATAAGTGAAACTTATCAGATATGAAATTAACAATAATTACCTTTTCCATTGATATAAATTGTTCTTGTACAAAATATTCCTCTGAATTGATGTAAATTGAGTCCAAGAAAAATCACTTTCTGCTGAAATAAACAAGGTCACCCTGCAAGGCTGAAGAGTAATAGGTTTTGCGGATCAAGGAAATTTAACGTACGTGACACAATTTTCATACCGGATTTAATTCTTTAGGAAAATTCGCAAATGGTAATTACAGGATTCGTAACTCACTTAGCAGCGTATCAGACCTATAACCATCAAGTCTACGTGCAGATTCGTGTTACTTCATGTTATTATATTTTTAGCATTCGGGAAATTCCACTTTTACTTTGGATATTGAAAGTACTATATATGTGTGATCCAGCGCCATGTATGTCATTTTGGTTCTGACATAGCTGTGTAAGGAGGCAAACTATTCGTAACTATCACATACCCAATACGACGACGGGACTCGAAATGATGGCGGAACATGATGGCTACCGTTGGCAGAACGATATAAGAGTCTTATTTGATACGATCGTTGCAATGTTTAGCAAGTATTCAAATGGAGACGAAAACGCCACAATAGAGAAAAGCCGCGAAATGAAAAGGGACATGAGGAATGCGTACGGG